>JAUTBV010114600.1:0-13835 GCA_032361325.1 Lepetodrilus fucensis
ATGTATGTCAAGTGAATGTACTTTGCAGTTATAGCTAAGAACTAGTCCAAAACAACCATAAATATATGTGATATTATACCTTTAAGCAATTACGTATTGTGGAAATTACTGAAATTGACGCTATAGTATGTTCTAGCTTTCTCCTGAAACCGAAGTGTTTCTAGTAAGCAGGTTCACGTTCAGCAGAACAATCGTAGTGCTACGAGAGTCGAAACATATATAACCGGTCTATGAGTTCTGTGGACCAGGACCCACGTATAGACCCCTCAGAAAGTCACAAGATGTTCTACAACTGATTCCACTGTTGCCATTCTTGGCGACGGCTAACGTACCAGAAAGAAGTCCACGTCTTCACTTGGAAACGTAGAAACTATACCGAGATCACTCGCTCCGCTGAAGTCTTCCCGGAAACGCCTATAGCCCAGCATTACACCATTTCCTCACGAAGCAAATAACACCGCCTTTCTAATAGTCTTTAAAAGCGTGCATAATCGTTTAATACTAGGATTCTAAATTGGGTTTTCCTTAAAGATGTCTAGTTCTCATCTGGCGTACTTCAAAGACAAGAAATAAAAAGTAAAGGCTTGCAACACGTTTTAACACACCGGAGTGTTCAGATATTTGATTACGATGTATGGATGATGGATGGGGGGTTATCCAAGCAGGGCCAATGCACGGCCACCTCTGGTTTATTTCTAGTTGACATCAGGTTGACTCGCAAACAGACCATTACTTGGTACCCATAGCACGGAGGAGTCCTGGCAATGACGGACTATCGTGTTCGAAAGGGACACTTAATTACTTTTGCTTTTCATTTTGTAATTGCGAGTGTAGTCTCTACAAGACATGTATAAAGAGAGGTTAACTTTAGGATAATAGGGCATGGGGGGAAATGAACGCTGTGTATTAAACTTATGATCTAGAATAAACGCGATATTGTGTGATATTATAGATCACTGGGTTTCCTGTGTGATATTCGATCAAGATATTACTAGTGATTTCTTTTTCAGTAATATCAATGGGAACAAATGAACGTTAACTGAACTGTATTCGAAATGATTTTCATTTAAAGTACATATATAATCGTGGTAAAATATCAAACTTAGCATGCTGGTTTTTTCAAAGTTGAAATATTCCGGTTTGCTATTAATCACTATTCTTCTCTGGCATTTACGTGATTAATCGCGTAACTTCTGTAGCCGTATTGGCAGACACAAATGAGAAATAGTTCGTATACGTCACTCATTCAACGGGTTACGAAAACCCTGTCGCAAAATTCGAATACATCATGCTCCAAGGCAAGCAAAGGTTATTCTTAATAGAATTTCGTAGAATTTAGTATTAGTATTAGTAGAATTTAATTAAATTTCGAGATGCAGTATACCTCTTAAATACGGACATCGATTTGTAAAATTACTTTAGTGAACTAGAAAAGCACAAACGAATTAACATATTTATTTTGAAATGAAGCTTGTTTGGTTAAGATACGGAAAAATGTAGGCCATATTGTATTTTATTTTTAATTGTGGTTTAGAGTCGTTTTCAAGATTGTTTCATTTATATAATGTATATTTAGTTTAGGGCAGGAGGAAACCCTCAACATCCGTAGCGCTGAATGTTGCATATTTATTTTCTACACATTAATTAATTTATCATGTATTACTAGGAGGAATATTCTAATAAAAGATAAATGACTTGACATGTATACAACTATGTAGTGTGACTATGTTTACGTAATGTGAGATTTGCATAGTAAATGTATAGTAATGTAGATTGGTTTGGTACATTTTTTGTGATATTTTGATTCTCCTAAACCTTACTGGTGTGATTGAAACTAAAATATACTAGTAATATGAAAAACATGCATTAGTTATACTGGGAGAAGTTAAAGTGTGAGTATTCATAATGGGAAGATCCAGCATGATCAACAAGCACCGGGTGTGATCGAAAACCGGGGGTTTTCGACAGTATTAAAATTATCTGCGATCTATCGAAACCACCATCGTAATATAGTTATTATAACAAAGCATGTCAATATTTCAACTTGAATTAAAAAAAATACAGATTTATTAAGATGTAAATCCAAAGTACATCTTGGAACCTTAAAGGCATAATATCACGGTTGTTTGACCTATATAATGGACACACAAATTTCTATCTGAGACTAATTACGCATGATTTGTTCACCCAAAAGTATATATTTACTGATGTACTTATATCCAAGCACTCGATAGTTATTAAACAAATGATATTTTATGTTAAATAAGGGAACGTTCCGCTATGTATCTTGTCTTTGATGCATCACTGTTCTAAGAAGGAATGAAAGCAAATATTAGAGTTACATCCCCTTTGAATGATGTATAAAGAGGCAGTCTATCGGGGAGGGGGTTGCATTGGAAATTTGTCAACCACACAGTGGTGGAAAGCTTTTTGAAAGTACAAACATGATTTTGTGTATATCAAGTGAATGTACTTTGCAGATATAGCTAAGAACGTCCAAAACAACTATCTGTGATATTATGCCTTTAAGGTTCTTATCCATTCAGAAATGAAAAAGAGTGGGTACATATATAATATAGTAGATCCTTCAGCATGTTCAAGGTACTGAAATTGTATGTGGTATATATACTGGACACTATTTTATTATTATGATACATTTTATACTAGAATTTTAAAGAGCAAGTCTTTAGTGAATCTCAAACCAAGGTAGTAGTTATTCTCAGACTAAATATAGTTCCTTCAGCATGTCAAAAGTACTGAAATCATATTTATTTTATTACTATTGGACATTTTATACCAGAATATTGAGGATCTTATCCATTCAGAAATCCCCACGAACAAGAGCGAGTCTATAGTGCGTCTCAACCCCCTTGAATATGTCCAAGGGACATTATATGCTCAGCTGAAATATAGTTCTCATGTTTCTGGTGGCTGAAGAAGTGTTCTTAATGAATTAGCAAGATCTTGACTCTTACGAGGAGCTTTAGAGCCGGACTGGTTTTGCTGCGTTTATCAACATGACCCAGTGATACCACCGCTTGACCTCTCGGCCTTCTCGCTACACGTAAATAGCGGGATGTTTTGATGAAGCAGTTTGAGGGAGGATGGGTTGTAAATCCTCGCCATTGATTTGTTATGTCGTAGTTAACTCCCCCTTGAGCCCTGCAGACCTAATCTGTGTACCGTGTAAGCAGGGAATGTGTCAAAACATTTATTTTCCAACGATGTGTTGTATATTCTTTCAGATGTTGTTCAGTCAAATATGATTCCCAATGGTAAACACAATATTGGGTATGTCAAGAAAGATATGACATACTCGCAATGATTTCTTTTTTGGGAGGTATTTAAATGCAGAAATTAGATTTACAGTTGTGAGATGCCCCCCTGTTACTGTCTAAAGATGTCTTTTAAACCCTTTTATCTGTCTGCTATCCTTGCACTGTTTTAGTAATGGAACAGAGTGACAATGAGCTATGCAGGTTGGCTTACAGCATAACTGGAGATCATGTTGGTTTAACTGGATATAGTGTATAGGTAACCTTGCTGCAAGACTAATGTGTTTTGTGGAACCAATAAATGCTCACTAACAGTACCATATAATGACCCTAATAATTTGAACCCTCTAATAGAACAAACATCTAAATTAATAACAGAAAAAGAAAAAAATTCTGCCCATAAAAATATGAACATGACCAATTATTTTTAATTGTAATTTTCTAATTACTAGAATATTATGAAATAAAAGAAATACATTTTTCAATTTTTATTTTTATTTTTATAAAGTCTTTCATTTGTTTACCATTTCATTTGCAAACATATTTTGTACTTTAATTTGATTGTCCCTAATTATTCGAACACCAATCATTTTCAGTTTTTGTATTTTTCTAATAATTCGAACAGCTACAAAATTAATTAGTTTCTCCTGTTCAAATTACGTATAGATAACCTCAATAGGCTGCAAGACCAATACCGTATGTGTTGTAGAGCCAATAAAATGAACACTAACATTATAGGCAACGTAATGCTTGTTACTGTCTGTGGCTTGACTTTAGAGATAACCCAATTTCGTACTGGCAATCACTTCTTCATTATCTGCCTCTCTTCTATAGTACTGGCACTCGTTCACAGACCTGTCATAGCACTATGTGAGTCGTAACATAGAGGAGTTAAAAAACCAGGGATTAAAATTAGCACTAGCGCACTAGTCCGGGCCATTTTTCCCCCAATGATAAAGCCTAGGTATCCTATGGGTTAGTAGAAATTCATAACATTTGTTATTTGTATCACTGTTCGGGCTAGTAAGTTTTAAAATTAGTTTCTATCACTGAAAAACTATGATCGTTTTGTGGAATTGGTCATTGACATTGGAGGAAATTCTTTCCAAATTTTATTAAATGATTTATTTTTCTTCACGTTATTGGAAATATTACCACCAGCTTATTTGACAAAAAACACCTGCCATCTAAACAAGATCTAACGAAATTTACAGTTGTATGGATTTTTTTCGTGTGGTAATTTTGAACAGTTATCACAGTTATGTCAAAGGACTAGAATTTATTAAATTTGTCCACATACATATCGGAAGGGGTTCTTAGAATGCAATGTTCACAGTCCATGATATATTGAAGTAATGCATTATAACTACTCACAGAGCAATTGCACTTGTGGTGGTGTCTACAATGGAAGTTAGTACAAACCAGAGTTCTTTTAACACAATATAGTGATGTATTTATCAATGTACACAAGAATGACATTCTTTTTATTTCCCAAATGGATGCAGATTGCACAGGAGAGGCTTTGTTCAATATTCCAAAACTTTTTAAGCCCTTCACATTAATACACACTCTAAAAGATTAAATTTGAGCATTTTTATTAAATTCAGGTTTTCTTCATGATGAAATCTAATTACAATATTTTTCAATTCCTTCATGGAATGGAACTGAACAAGTTTCCATTATGTATGCTGTAGATCACTGGTTGGACCCAATACATGGCCATGCTGACTTATATACAGGGCTCTGAACTAACATATGCCTGACGTACAGGGGCAAGTTAAATTGCACTGCGGGCAATCTACTTTTTAACATTTAGCATCGTTGGTGCCATTGTTACTTGCCCTGACTTGCTCTGCGGGCAAGTAACCCAGAATGTTAGTCTGGAGCCCTGTATATAGCCATTAGTTGGACCCAATACATGGCCATGCTGACTTATATTTATAGCCACTAGTCGGACCCAATACATGGCTATGCTGACTGAGTTATTGTTAGCTTTTGATTGATCCAGGGGAATCCTGAGATTCTTATTGAACCTGGTCAAGCAACCTACAGGCAGTTTGCATCCTCAAGGATTTTACTATAAGTTATCACGAACAGGAATTATCATAGTTGTAGCCTTACATATATTGAGCATGGCCATCAAAGTTGCAAATGCTTTTCATCTACACTTAACTTGACTGTATATTTATATACAATTTTATACTTGAATGCGGGTCGATACTTAAAATAACCCCCAATGCCAAACACAAGAAGATTACACTGTATTACCATGGTGTTTCCATGTTATCAATACATTATATGAATACAAATTGTGTTATGCAATTTGGAGGTTTGTTATGTTGGTTAACCCTATTAGCCAGTATTACATAATACATGTTTGGCCATCAATTCCGCAGTTATACCAGTTAGGCTGATTTGTACTGCTATCATTTGTCCACCAAATGGCTGGTAATTAATGCATGGTAATCTTGGGATGTTAGCTCCTCGTTGAATACCAATTACCATGATTAAGTGTATGGCTAAATGTGCAGTGATGTTCATGTAATTGCAAGCTGTGGCAGTTGTTTAAACTGTAAACAGATAAAGTCCTGAACACTTTCAGCTTGATTTGACATCAAAGACGGAGAAGGTATTAGGCTTTGTTATTCCAGAAGGGATGTTAATATATTAGTACCACAGACAAAACTACTGTTAGGATGGTTAGTTTGTTACGTATATATTATGAATGATTTTAATCATTTCATGTGGATTTTGTGGATCATGCAGGGTGTTATATTTTGGCCCCTATTCTTTTATCATAATATTAATAACCTTGTTAAGCCTTGTACATTCATCCAAAACTCCATCTACAGTTTCTTTTCATCACACACACATGTACCCACTTTTACATTCTGATTAATCCTGCTTGTTGTTGTATCTCCCAGATGCTCTTAGTTTAAAATCCTACGTCATGATTTTTTATGTATATCTTGTCAAAGGGATGCAAATGACTGGTGATTTGTATTTTCTTCTAGATTTATCGGTTCGATGACCATCAGATTTTTCCTTCAGCAAATGAATGCAACCAATCGGAATGGAGACTTAAATTCAAATTAGAGGCATCCCGATCTGAGCTCATTGGAGAAATGAAACATGGAATACCTCTTGGCAGGAGTTACGAAGTCCCCAAGTTGCTGTTTAATGTTCGGTTTGCTTCGTAACCTGATTATTGCCCAAGTTTAGTTGACTGCAAGGCTATTGATTTTGTTAGCAGTTGGTCTATAATTGCCCATATTCCTGGACCAGAGAGATGTTATCATCTATATCCACCACTCAGACAGGAATACTAACTACTTATTATACCCCCATGATGTTTGATGTACATAATATTATGTGCGTATCGGCAGCGAGTATAATAGTGAGGGTGGCTGGACGATATTATATTATTTATCTATTTCTAGTGAATGAGTTTTTCTGTGCATTTGGACTCAAACAGAATTAAATTTGGATGATAAGTGTGACATTACCTGTATCAGTTTATATTTTTACTCATATGTAATCTCTACTGGGAGATATGTTTGCAGAATCTACATTTTCATACATCAACTGCACGAGAAAATTATCAGAATAAATTCTTTGCTCTGCCAATCAGTGTTTTTAAGTGCAAGTTGGACACATTGCACAATAACTGAAGGTGACATCATATGTTATTTATAGAGTAGTGTCACATGTTAAGAAGCCCAACATCATTTGTTTTGTATGCTCACAATAACATTCATGATTCATTCAATATATACAAACACAAAACAGAAATTCAGTCAATTTTCCCATAAAGTATTTTTGGGGAAAATGTAATTACTGTAATGTCATAACTTTTTATGTTTTCTACAAATGGCATATTCTGTCTGAAATATTTTGTCTAAACTTATTAGCAGAAGCATCATGAAACAATTTGAAAGTCACCTGTTTCGGTAAATTGTCTATTTTGGTATCAAGGAAGGGTTTGTGTGCATCAGTGGTGATGAATGTTTGTCTCAGTGGAAACAGTTGCCCATGTGATTCATTTCCAGAACAAATTGCTATTGATTACAAATTACATTTATACATTACATTGCAAGCCTGGTTATCATGTTCTGATATTGTTTTGGTTCTGCTTATAATTACTGTATTGCACTTTTACATTTTTAATGTTATATGAATTTTATACCGAGATCAGTTCGACTTTCTTTAAGTTATAAGACCAAGTTAGAGAATATTGCCAACTTACCATTATCTAATTGAAAACATCGATATTTTCCAGATATGTGTAAGTTTGTTAATAAGTGTCAAGTACCAATTTTTCATTAACATGAGCTTTTTAATTGTACAAAATTTGATTAGTATACACCTTTGTTAATAATAATAATAATAATAATAATAATTTAGAAACTGATAAAAGAATAAGAATATAATAATAATAATAATAATAATAATAATAATAATAATAATACTGTAAATTGAACATATAATAGCTAATGTTAAATATTGATATGTTGAATTGGTGCCAATAGTTGCACCATAAATTAGACATACATGTACATGTATATATTTCAAAATATTTTATGACAATTTTCTTTGAACAAGATCTGCTTGCTTGAACTAAATCAGGATGCAATCAGTATTTCTGTCACACGATTCATGGGTAATAACCATACTATGTGTAATTGCCTCCCGTTCAAATAGGTGCTACGTTTTACGTTACCAGTATACATTGGCTCATAACTCCCGACAGTTGTCAAGATGTCAGAAATGATCTGAGGTATACAACACTGAACGTCAATGTGTCATTGCGGAACCATAACGTAAAAATATATATTAATGCGTTTTCTCCCGGAATCCATATGTTTCGCTATCTGTAATGCCCAATCCTTGATTCCTTCACCATCTGTGTATTGATGTCTACCTGAACAACTGGTTCCATGTTATGGCCGTTTTTCTTTCCAAGTCTATTGGAGAAGATTTGTAGCCTGACTTTCCCTCACCTGTCATTTCATCTATGGCAAGCCCGGAGTCCAAACAGCATTTCCACATGTTGTTTGTTGTTTCCCTATAGCTGGCACTGAATCCAGGTACTCTGAATGGGCCGCACCTGCTTGTGTAGAATCGTCTCAACGCGTACAAAGACACATCCATTTATCTCACCTAGCAAATTAACGGCAGCTCAACAACAATATATCGCAACATGTCGGAGTAGTTTGGGTGCAGTTTGGAATTTGGTTTTGTTTGTTCAAATTTGAGGCTTTACGGATGCTTTAACGATTGTTTATTGGAATTCATGACAACTGACTATTAGTTCATGATTGGATTATTGGATCCTATTTTTTTGTGGTAATTCATAATTTTGAAAGATTTAAGATGTACATGTATATTAGAAGAAAGTAAAAATGGTATTTGACAATTACATTTATCACCCAATACTGGCTCCGACTGGAGATAACATCAGGAGGACAACAATGTTATTCACCCGGAGATAACATGTTTCAACTTCACTGATTGGTCAAGAATTACTAATTTGCATAGTTATCCCCCAGTAGCCAAAGACTCTACCATTGTGATATCATCACCACCGATGGTCGCCACTGTCATAACAATGATATATGATGTCACAATGCAAAAGCCCATCAGCTTGTTCATTGACTTTCCAATCAAATCTTTCCACAAATGAAGTGCTGTTATTCTTCTTAAATGACGTAAGACTGATATTGGGTGGTAAATAGAATCTCAACCTCGTATATCATTGATAAAAGTAACAAAAATCCTCGGCAAAGCCTCAGATTTTGGTTACTTTTATCAACTCGTAGGATAACATTGATATCAAAAGAAACTTGGTAGAGATTCTCTATGTGTCTAACCATCTTAATTTTCACATTCCTTACACTATTGTTTAGTATTAAAATATACCTTCATCATTCCGTTACTATTTTCAGTGATACTTTCACACAGTCCTGATTGTTTGGCAACAATGTGGGTTCAATAATTTTGATACAAGTCTTGTGCCTGAAGGTAGAAGGTTTAATGTTTATAATATCTAGCCTTTGAAGATTATTGCCTTAATTGTACCTTGAAGACAATCCAGAAATTTACAAGCACACCACAAGTGCTGTATAAGAGGACGAATCTGAAAAATATTTAGTATTTGTGCCTGAAGCTATCACATTCATTGATCACAGCCATATGTTCTGTCAATTCCTAAAAGATTAATGAAAAAAGGTGCTGCATTAGAAAGTGCTGAATAAAAAAATATATATTGGACTACACATTCCGTTGTTGGAGTTAATTTTGGTTACTTTTGGATGGACTAAGGGCAAGGAAGAAAATATTCTGAAAATATATATTTTGAGTATTTAATTATTTAATTATGTGCAATTAACATTAATTTATGTAATGAAGTTAGAAAGCTTGCATGTAAGAAGAGTGATATATTATGATGTAATATTAGTGGTTTTGGATATTGATACGCAATGAAATTAACAGAAATGTGTATTTATATGACAATATTTAGATGTACATTTTTCATCTTCCATATATATCTGTATTGTTACGTATGGGTGAAAGATTCCCACTGTGACATAATATAATAACTCACTCACTCTATATCTGTATAATATCATTCAAGTTTTACTAGCAAAACCAACTCATTCAATCATTAACTCTATACATGTATCTCTATATAAAACTCTTTGATATTGTTGTCTGTGATGAATTTTGGCTTGAGGCCAATGAGTTGCGACTGGAGATACTGTGAGGCTACAGGCTTGTATTGAATATGTAATCTGGCTAGAAGCCTGTATCAATTATAGTGAAGGGAGACATTAATTCACATTGATAGATGTCAATTACCCTGAAACTGTATGTTATAGCAGTATTTATGGAATTGCTGGCAGTTAGAACTGGACCCATTATCTAGTGAGACCGGACCCATTACCTAGGGAGTCAAAGAGATGCTTGAAGACAAAGCAGCAATGTGTAATAAACGGCATCACAGATAGAGGAAAGTCTATAAGAATTGAATGACACATGGCTGAATGTTTGTTTTGGTTAAGATTTGCGCTGTGGGCATAATGTTGGGTAGCTAAAAAACTAAAAATAGAAAGAACTAAAAATAGAAAGAACTACATTTAATTGATTTGGGAAAGGATTTATCTGGTATTTGTTGATCAATAATCAATAAGATTGAGTCTAAAACGGTGCATGAAAATATGTACATAATGTGTGCATATGTGAATAATCTAGTACACTGTAATTGAATTTCAGAACAAAACTATTTCCGGTACATGTTGATATCTGGTGTGTGTGTGTGTGTGTGTGTGTGTTGGTAGGTGTGGATGTTGGTGAATGTGTGTGTTGGTGGGTGTGCAAGTATGTCGAGGGGTGAGATAATCTTGAAAGTGGCTCTAAACCCTAATTTAAAAAAAAAACACACACAAAAAAACAACATGTATCAGTGGATGTGTGGGTGGGTGTCAAATATGTAGACCTGAAATCAACATTTCAATGTTTTATTGTTTTTTGTTGTTGAGAAGTCTGTAAGATATCGGCATATTTACGGAACGTATCATTTTGTAGATAGGGTTTAGAGTGGATTAGCATATGGGCCTGATCATGAATAAATATACAACTCCTCTCCTGAATCAGATCCCTGTTCAAGAAAACTTGAACTTAATGATCTTACAAACCTGGATATTGTATCTCGAAGCTCTCATATCCACTATGAGACTATAGCGCTCTTATAAGTGCACAATCCCCATCTATAGATGGCTACAAGAGTACATTTGGTCTCGTAGTAGAGTAGATATTTTTAGAGAAACGATAGCCAAAGCTACAAAAGCTATGTTGGAATTCCACCTGGGTGCATACACTGTAATCTGCGCGGTATTTGAGGATGATACCATTATCAATAGATACAAAGTCAATAATATTGATATGCAAGTTCCGATGTACATTTATTAACAGTGTAAATTTATTAACAGCAGTTGTGGTGTATACGACTCGCTATAAACAGATCACTGAAGATCTTATTGAAAAGTAGCATTAAAGAAAACTCGACAGTAAGCAGTTTAGAAATCTTGTCATCTCTAGTTCAGGGAAAATTATGTTTCTGTTGAGATTGGACATTCCATCATCCAGTAATCGTGGAATCATTTCATTTTCAACAGTAGGCAAACTGTTGGTACAGTAGGCAAACTGTTGGCCTAGTAGGCAAACTGTTGACATAGTAGGCAAACCGTTGGCACAGTAGGCAAACCGTTGGCACAGTAGGCAAATCCTCATTGCTTTCACTGATAGCGATACAAGTGGAAATGAACATGGACCAGGAGGTCGAGGTCAAAAAGGCCACTCGAAACAAATAGCCTGAAACTTTGGACAAGATATGTTGTCTTGCTCTCCGTGAGATCTCTACTACAGCAGCTGTACAGACACCTGTCATTCTCAGACTGACCGGTACAAAAGACTGGCTTATCGACTCACCAATCACTTAGACCGATTTATGTCTGCGGTGCCAAGTACGAGGTGTGCCACTCGTCAGGTTGGCAGGACCAGTGAGTGCAAGCTTTCTTGAACAGGCATCCGATTCAGGATAAGAGCTGTATATTTGTCATGATCCGGCTCCATTTGTCTAGTTCTACCTATGTTTAAGGTTACCATTGGTGAAAGGTTGCCCTTTGTATCGATTGTTACCATCGATGTTACTATGGATTGCTGTTGATGTCAAAGGTTACCAGTGATGGGGAAAGTTTAATGTTGATGTCAAATGTTGACATTCATGTCAAAGGTTACCATTGATGTCAAAGGTTGTTGTTGGTGTCAAAGGTTGCCATTAATATCAGATGTATCAAAGATGGAGTGAGTGAGTGAGTGAGTGAATATGAAGTTTAACATCGCTGCAGGAATCTTTCACTCTTTTGCGATGAATCAAAGATGGAGAGATAGGGACCGTCTGTTTTTAACATTGTTGGTTTCTTTGATATATCAAAAAGATTTTCGATAATGGTCTGTTTTATCATATAATCTGCATTATCTTGACCATCCCTACTATGCTAGCTAATGAAAATCTGGATTGAATAACATTAATTATATAGAATTATCTCAGAAGAATAATTTACTGTTTTCAATCGTCAGCTACAACCTTGTGCAACACCTGCAAAATAAATTAATAATAAATAATCATATTCGAACAACCCTTTCACCAATGTTTATGAGGCTACTAATATGCTCTATACATATTCTTCAAGCATATTTTCTTAATAATATCCAGCTGTGTGGCACATCATATATTATCTCCTCCAACAATAGAACAGTATCATGAGGTTACTAATATGTTTTATATTTATATCAAATATACATGTTCTACAAGCATATTTTTTAACGATACTCAGCTGTGAGGTATCTCCGACAATGAGAACGTCGTAGACCGTTATGCAGGTTACTGTGTAAGGGTCAATATTAGAACGACAACAGGGTGAGATTCTTAAGGGTGTTTTTATATAGATGGTATGCTTGAAGGGATGCTTACCATTATCTGCAAGGACTTGACCATGTGTCTCTTGTTAGTGCCACAAAGGCATTCTGGTGGCGGGTAGCATGATAAATATGTAGTGTATTTACACTCTCAACATTATGTTGTCTACGGTGGCAGACAGATCGAGAAAGCAATGGAGTTATCTCCCTTTGTGTATCTGGATCCAGTTGTCTCCCTTCGTGTATCTGGAGGGGAATCCGACATTATATGTTGTCTATGATGATAGACTGAGATGGCAATAATAGAGTTATCTCCTCCTTTTGTGTAAGTGATTCCAGTTGTCTCCCTTGGTGTATCTGTAGGGATCATCATGGCATCCGCAGAGCGATGTTGAAGATGTGTATCACACGTGTAGAGAGAGACAGTTTTGTAGTAATCTGATGCCAGGGTAATCGGGAAGGAAAAACACATCTGTGAGCAAACAAAATGTACGTGAATGTTCACAGCTCATTGGGGGTCAAGGGGTCGATCACTCGACATGTAGTAATTATATAAACAATTTGCTTATGTTAATATTGTAACTATTGAAAACTTAGTAATGTACCAATATATGAAAGTACAATATTGTATATGTTTGAATATATGTATGTATTAAATAGAGGATCTAACATTTGTGTTAATTTAATACTGAATTTATTAAACTCATTGGTAAAACTGATATTGTACCAGTTTTACCAACTCGTTTAATAAATTCAGTATTAAATTAACATGATTGTTAGATTCTATTTATCACATAACTGTAGAAAAGACAGTAATATCCATTTTAAGTTGCAAAAAAACTCTTTTAGGCATGCCATGAAGAAGTCTGAAGTAGTAACGTTATGTCTGTGACGTCACAATGGATGAGATCACGTCTCTTGATAGCATTGTTGTTGGTCACATGACTACAATCATTTGTATCTGAGACAGGGAACCAGTTTTTACCATATCCTATCATATTGTATGTACGGCAGGGAACCAGTTATGTTATTGCACTAGTGCAATATTTTATATTTATTGAATGGGTGTTATTGCACTCTCAA
>JAUTBV010114611.1:0-30129 GCA_032361325.1 Lepetodrilus fucensis
TCATTATTAGGAGCCTCCCTGTACCCGGAAGTCAGTTTCACAATGAGGCTCCCGCCATTACTTTCCAGCCCTATAGAGAAGCTCTGACGTCATAGTACAGCTTGAGGATGTCTTGACGTTAGAGAACCTCCATCAAAACCTAGGGGCAAAAGAATTGCCTAGTGCAGCCGTGTAGCTGAAATAATATGACATACATTCGTGCACACGTTGGTAATTTGGCACCGTTTGATAGAGTGTCCATTTATCTATCTAAAATGCACTTACCTCTTTTGTAACGTAGGATAAAGACGGATTGGTAGACGATTGAAGACGACATGGTATCAACTGAGCGTTGATCAGTTTGTTGATCTGGAGTTCAATCCGTCTTTATCCTACGTTAAAAGGTTAGAAGTAGGTACATTTTAGATACCAACTTGTGCGCGAATGCATGCCATATTTTTCAGCTACACCGATAGCGCAATCGGCGAACCGCGCGCACCTTGGTTTTGATGGAGGCTCCCCTCTGACGTCAAGACAGCCTCAAGCTGTACTATGACGGTCAGAGCTTCTCGGACTATCTCCTTGCCTGCGTTTCACGAAAGGGTTGTATATTTACGCCGGACATAAATCAAGCGTAAATATACGCCCCTTTCGCGAAACGCAGGCCTTGAAATAAAATATTCGACCAACAGCTGTTCAATAGATAAGGATTTTTGACATTTTTCATAATGACCGTTTATGTATAGGGCCTACTCTGTAAGATGTAATAGATAGGTATATATATAAGTAGGCTACCCTTCGAGCAGAGAATGGAAGGCAGTGACTATAGTCACTATGATTTCTTTATGAGGTGAGTCATATGTAACCGGCGATTGTATCGAAAACATATACTCACATCCGGTATTAGCTCAATATCTTGTTCATCGCTGTGTCGAGCACTTAGTACGTAGAGGCTACACGTACGCTTTTACTGACTCACGTTTGGTTCAATTGGATCTCTATCCAGATAACAAGTGTTTTTAAACTCCTGCCGGTTCAACTACAATGCAATCACATAATATAATTCTGCCTTGATATATTCAGATATATATACAAATATGGCATGGTCTCTGGTAAGTGTTATCTCACAGATGGTGCATGAATACCGTGGGAATCGAACCCAGGACAAAATCTCACACACTAATGCGGGTGGAGGACATAAGAACTGTACTTATGTGGAATAATATTTACCTACCCGTACGTATACCCGGTTTCTAATGTCACGAAAATAACCATTCATGAACATTTCCCGGTAATAGATATAGATCCAATTTAGTATCATGTCTTGCGTGTTCTTACTGCGAAGACATGACCATGAATAGACCGTTATCTTTTTTTGCCAATCTGAACCTAGGATTATTGCCCTGGGGCTGTGTTTTTTTAAAGATCTTGAAAGCGGCTCTAAACCACAAATCTAAACAAAGGTGTATTGGATTCAGGAACTGTGCCAATTAAGGTAGCCATGAATATTAAATATAATTCGTATACTATATAGTCCAGTCAATACAGCACTATTTATTATTAATTTGATGATGATGAAATATGATCATAACAATACATATTATTATTGTTGTCATTAATATTAGCATCTAGGCTTAAGAATGAGTCATATTCTTCACCATGACGATATGTTTATACATTTGTGTTAGTAATGGTAATTACATATCTTGCAGTACAGATAAACAAGCTACATACATAAAGAGAAGCCACATTGAGAGAAGCCATGTACAGTGAAGGAAGCCACAAACAGTGACAGTAGCCACAGATAGTGACAGTAGCCACAGATAGCGACAGTAGCCACAGCCAGTGACAGTAGCCACAGCCAGTGACAGTAGCCACAGGCACAGATAGTGGAGGAAGTCACATACAGTGAGAGAAGCCACAGACAGTGAGAGAAGCCACAGACAGTGCTAGAGCTAGGCACCAGGTCGTCAGAGAGTTGGTCTGCAATGAGAGAGACTATGGACATAGACAAAGGAGGTGGTACTCGGGACGCTGCAAGACGTCGGAGTCTGTGTCAACGTCTAAAAGAAAACCTGGCGTTCTCCGGGGAAGGCGTCACCAAGCCCAACTGGCTTATCATTGGTCTTATGTTCATTAGTTTGGTAAGTAGTCTTGTCAAGGCAAAGATGTGCCGTGCCTTTTCTTTCGACTGTAAAAATTAATTAAAATTCGAAAATGATGACACGAAAATTGAATTTATCTTTACATTTTAAAAACAAATTGGCACAAAATAATGTTAAAATTCATTAACATTCGAAAAAGATTGACACAAAATGTTTTTGATAAGGAATATATTTAGTAAGATTACTACATTGTGGAATGTATATACGTAGTATGTGGAGAACGTTAGATTGCCTTTAAGAATATAATTACACTGTGAAGGTTGCGAATTCCCTTCTGGATGACTTTGGGAATTTGATAATTTTCCGCCAGAATTAATTTCTTGGCAACTAGTGTTCCATGCACCGTCATACAACTGTGGATGACCAGTGTATAAGATTAGAATTTGCTATATACTGTTGTGGACGTAACACTTCTGTTAATGTTATATTCAGTTTGCCAGTGCTTTCACCTTGACCTTCCTATTTCCGTTTCTACCGGAAATGATTCTGGTAAGTACAGTCACATTGCTTGTATTTTTCTCTCAAATTCGATGTTAATTTATAATAGTAGGTGTATACGTCTGTGCTTCTAATACGTATTAACGTCATATTAATTATTGATTCAGTTTATTTTAAATAGTTGCATGGTTAGGGCTGTCATTAATGAAACTATAGAACGCGGGTCTCCTTTTTACGTTTTAGAACATTCTTTGTTATAGACGTTTTACTATTTAAATTATTTTCTTGCCAGACAGCACCACCTCTGTTTACATTCTAGGGGTTCGGATTTACCGAGGAACAAAAGGGATATTACACCGGTCTGGTTGCATCCTCTGTGTTCGCCGGGAGGGCTACAGGAAGGTTGGGACGAACCTCATTATTTATATATCCAATTTTTGAATGACTGAGAAACAAAGCTCTCGCTTCCGAATAAATGAACACCGTAATCCTTACCCAGTTTGTCTAAAATACACATACACATATTTAATCACATACTATTCATAATTCCCATTTCCAATATTAATTTACAATTTCCAATATTCATAATTCCCATTTCCAATATTCATAATTCCCATTTCCAATATTCATAATTCCAATTTACAATATTCATTATTTCCCATTTACAATATTCATAATTCCTATTTACAATAATCATAGTTCCAATTTCCAATATTCATAATTCCAATTTCAAATATTCATTATTCCTATTTACAACATTCATAATTCCAATATACAATATTCATAATTCCAATTTACAATATTCATAATTCCAATTTACAATATTCATATTTACAATTTACAATATTCATAATTCCAATTTACGTAGTTACCTGTGGGGGTGGCTGTCGGACAGACGAGGCCGGAAGCCAGTGTTGCTGCTGTCGCTGATTGGCGGTGGCACGTTCTCACTGCTGTTTGGATTCACGCAGAATCTCGCCATGGCCATCAGCGCCAGATTCCTGTCCGGTGTCTTCAATGGTAGGCACCAACAGCGTCCTGTCTCTCCAATGATAAATATCTTCTATAGGCATTGGTCAATGAATCACTTCCGGTCTTTTCAATGCTAAACGTGCTCTATGAGCATTGGTCAATGAATGACTTCCTGTCTCTGCAATGATACACGCGTGCTGTATAGGCATTGGTAAATGGATGGCTTCCGGTCTCTCCAATGCAAATATGCTCTATAGGCATTGGTCAATGAATGACTTCCGGTTTCTCCAATGCAAATATGCTCTATAGGCATTGATCAATGAATGATTTCCTGTCTCTCCAATGGAAATATGCTCTATAGGCATTGGTCAATTAATGACTTCCTGTCTCAAATGCTAAACGTGTTATGTAGGATTGTAGGTACCAACAGCCTTCTGTCTCTCCATTACTTAACTTCCTGTCTCAGCAATGATAAACGCGTGCTCTATAGCAATGGATGACAAATATGCTCTATAGGCAGTGGTCAATGGATGACTTCCGGTCTCTCCAATGCAAATATGCTCTATAGGCATTGGTCAATGAATGACTTCCTGTATCAAATGCTAAACGTGTTATGTAGGATTGTAGGTACCAACAGCCTTCTGTCTCTCCAATACTTAACATGTTCATGTAGACACCAACATCCTCCTGTCTCGCCAATGCTAACTGTATTCTATATAGGGCATTGGTCAAAACGTGTTGTCTAGGTACCAACATATATACATTCCTTCACCCAGGAATCCTGGGGACAGCCAAGACAGTTCTGTACGAGGTGTCTGACGACACGAACCAGGCCGTGGGGATGTCCATGATCAGTCTGGCTTGGGGGGCGGGGATCATTATGGGACCTGCAGTAGGGGGTAAGTCGTGTGCCACTATATTAAATGTGACAGACGAGAAAGAGAGAGATACTATGTGTGTGTGTGTGTATGTGTGTATGTGTGTGTGTGTGTGTGTGTGTGTGTGTGTGTGTGTGTGTGTGTGTGTGTGTTTTCCGTAATAGAAAACCTAGAATCATATTCGTTTGAAAGGTTCGATGTTATTAAAATTCAAGGCAGGAAGAGAAAGAGAGATAGAGGGGGGTGTAGGGAGGGAAGGAGGGAGATAGGGAAAGAGAGGTAATTGACAGAAAGTGAATTGAGGGAGGAGTGTGAGAGAGAGAGAGAGAGAGAGAGAGAGAGAGAGAGAATATAATTCCATGACAGAAAATATACATTTTAAGCTTTTGTATCGCCGCAATTTTAAGGGGTAGCTTATAAAAGAGTAAAAAGTTTGCTTCATGAGGATGATGGTTCGGGGTGCACACGTGTTTTAAATTCTTAGGTCATCTGGCGTCCCCGTTCCAGAAATACCCGGATGTGTTCCACGAGGGTTTCTTCACCCAGTTTCCTTACATCCTCCCCGCCGCCGTCACCTTCGTCGTCAACATCATCGCCGCTGTCATCATCTGGTGGAAACTTCCAGAAACGCTGCAGTTGAGGTTAGTCACATATCTTAACAGCTGAAACAGGAATCATATTTTCGAAAATGGTCACAATAATAACAATAATAATGTCACAGTTATATTGCGCCAAATACATGCTCTATATTAAAGTATGCTCGAAGCGTTACATTATTACCCAGGGCAATGGATCAGTATCCTCTCATTTTCCCATCTTATATCTCAACTCCCTGCGGAATATACCATCAATACAACCCAAGCATGCAGTCATCCATAATAATCCAAACTTTCTTTTGCACTGGAAGTACACGACATGCATGTACATTTCAAATGCACTCACAGATGTTTTCTATAAAATACGCAAGGTCTGTGATTGCCCATCCTAGAAACACCAGCCATTATGACTACATTATAATGGCCTGAGTTTCGAGGATGGCAGATGCCTAGAGTTGTCAGGCTTGGATTCATTGCTGTCTAATATCAATTGCTCATATATATTATGTGTTTCCATTGCAGGAACAGGGTCTTAGAGATTCCTGAAAATGAAGTTATGTGGCCTGGCGAAGACCAACCAGTCAGTGACATGGCAACTATCAAACCGATGGATTCCAGTGACAGTGAAGTTAAAGGAAGCCACAAATATGACTCCATCGACTCATCAAGTGGAACGAAACAGACACAAGAAAATAAATATATAATGCTTCCAACTAATGAAAAGAACTGCGTCCGTAGAGAAAGTTTGCCGCAGGGCCAGACGGCTTATCACCAATGTAGAGACAATCTCAAGTCTTGGACATCGTGCCCAAACATTTCCGGCCATGACGTAGAGGCGAACGGATCCGGAAGTGACATGAAGGTCCGAGGCCATATATGCAGCAATGGTTGTTTGAAGAGAGAGAGTATCGTCGAATATCGCAGTACATCGGACAAACAGTCAGAGAATGGTCATTTATTACGAGAAAGGTCTTCCGATGTTCATATTAATGACGGTATGACGAAACCATTTGGAATATGGGCCGCATTGATGAACAGTTCATTTGTTACCAATATGAGGTGAGTCTCGGTAATCGTGTTCACTTGCTATACTCTGTGTGCTAGAATCGTGGGTTCAATATTAAAACTGACAGGCATACACCGTTATAGTAAAGATCACCTGTTTATTCATAGTAATCCTGAAGCCATGCAAAGAAAATGATTCAGTCTCCGCATGATGATCTGTATGATTTCCAACTGAATTTTGTATGATTTCTTTAATGTGAACACCGCATATATATAATAAATAATGTGATTATATATGTCTATATTTATATTATGTGAAAAACATGTATTTATTTGTGATGTGACGATAACAAAAAGAGAAGAGGAAATTAATATTTACAAATATTAATGTGGGGTGACAGTGTTTAGTTTGTATTTGATTTTCCTGAATGTTTTCCGTGGATTTATTTGTACTTCTCTTCCAGAGAAAAAGATGTCCGAAATTCCATTATACTCTTCACTATTTTCTCCTTCGCCATTATTGGCTTTGATGACGTGTTCACTGTCTGGGCATCAACGGAACCTCGTCTAGGTAGAACCACCTATATTATAAATATAATAGTAAATTATGCATTTATATAGCGCTGTATAGAGCTACTTATCGAGATGTAGTCCCTGCTCATAATTTTCTTTGATTTTAAACTGTTGAAATCATCACTGACATCAGAACTTCGAGCATCTGATGCACTGTACCATATATTATCAAATCATGATTGCATCAAACATTTAAGATACTAGTATTTTATTGGTCGTATTCTTAATTTCCTGATAAATCGTAGTTCTTGCTAAAGACGTTCTGTAGAGGATTTGTTTTCTCTCTCCAAAGATGTGAATGTAAAAAAAGATAGTTAATAAATATCTCAGCTACGTTTTTGAACGGTGACATTCGTGAATCTGGGTTATTATAATTCTGATCGTAACCAATCACTTTGATGTTCGTAGTTATTAACGTACGCTTCAGTATAGTCAGCCTATATGTTGTATAAGACTAAATGCCTATTGAAATCAAATATATTCCAAGTCTTCTGCAATGTTTTGTCATTCTCTATTCAAGTTATGTTCCTATATTATCTGTTCATCTTCCAGACGGGTTGGGTTTCAGTCCAGACAAGATTGGCACGGTGCTATCACTAGTAGGAATCCCCTTATTGCTGCTTCTCATATTTATGCTATCCTTCATGGTGAAACACTTCGGCATCAAAAAGGTAACTATGATAAGAGATAATGATATCACAGATTACGCAAGAATAGTGTTGACCAATAGTAGGAACTATACCTGAAAATGTAAATTTATTACTTTGGCTTTTAAACATAATATACTTGAATGATAAACATAATTAGGGCCTACTTTGTTGCGCTCACTAACACAATACAATACTAGTATACTGTTTGATATAAGAAATAGGTGGCGACATGGGCTGCGTTTCACGAAGGAAAGGTCGTATTACAGTGTCATTATATGTAACTTTATTACAACATTATTACATCGTTGTAATAACGTAATAAAACGTTGATGAAGACGTGCATGCCCTACTATGAAGTCATATTGAAATATTTTACTTCCGGCAGACATACATGATCAGCGCCTTCATCATCATGCTTTCTGTGACCGTGTGCCCCACCCTCCACCTTCTGAGTGACAGGTAAGCTACGGTGCCAAGTGCCTGCGTCTGATGTTGTCTTCTGTCACCACAGACCCAGGTATTGTCCAATATACCTACATGTTGTTCTGATGTTGTCTTCTGTCACCACAGACCCAGGTATTGTCCAATATGCCTACATGTTGTTCTGATGTTGTCTTCTGTTACCACAGACCCAGGTAGTGTCCAATATGCCTACATGCTGTTCTGATGTTGTCTTCTATCACCACAGACCCAGCGTGTTGTGGCCAGTCATGCTGGTCGTTCTCATCCCACTACGTCTGTGTGCAAGCTGTTGCTTCTCCACCACCGCCCTCTTCATCAACAACTCCGTCACCCCCGACAGAGCGGGCGCCGTTAACGGCATCGGGATGACCTTCACCGCCATTGCAAGGTCAGAGGATACGCCGTCACCCGGCGGATAACCAGCGTCACTGAATATATATAGACCAGGGCTGCCTTCTATCAATCTCGTATATTCTCGTATATATAGTGAATACTGGAGTCATTAATGTGTGTCCAGGCCCCGAGATTATGAAACATTTCTGAGTACGTGTTTGTGCTCAACTCACGTGCTATGAGTCTCTGTCTATTACGTCACATGACGTTTTATGAACAAAATTCTGAGTTAAGTATGAACTAGTACTCAGAAAAGTTCTATTATAATTCAATAATACTAGAGCGACTAGGGCAGAACAAAATAGCAGCTATCAGCAACATCAGTTGGCATGTCTTCATTTCTTATACTGCCTGCATTTGAAAAGCTACCTAGTACCTATAAACCAAATGCCTGGGCTATTGTCTGCTATTGTCGTTATATTATTAGACAAGAATAGCTCAAAGTTCTACCCTTCCATGGCCCTCGTTCCACAGAACAATCGTAGCGCTCCCAGAGTGGGAACTCCTTTCCATGCAAAGGTACTACTCTCGTAGCGCTACGATTGTTCTGCGGAACTCACCCCTGGGGAAACACTCTGCCACTGACAATATTTCTCTATAATGTTCAGACTCTTTTTTTCTTCTTCCAGAACACTAGCCCCTTCTATTGGTGGCAGTACGTTCGCCTGGTCAGTCAGCAATGGACTGGGACCTCCGTTCGACGTTAGCATGGTGTTCTTTTTCTTTGGTATGGTTTTCTGGATAACCATCATCGTCTGCATCTTCTTCCCCGACAGACTCAACAAGCAGAGGAAATGACGGAAGCAATGTCCTAGTCAATTGTAAACCACTGAAGACCAGAGTAATATCGCCACAATATCTTGTGTCTGTCCGATATCATGATCTACCTACAGCGCTTGATTACTCCAGACTTCCATGCTATATTGAACAGCCTGGAAGTATAAAGCATAGTCAGATATATGGTCCTAGCAAACATATAGATCTAACGTTATACAACGTTGTGTGAATAGCTCATGTTACTTTTACATAATGTTGAAATAACGATGTATAACATTATATGTTTGTTGGAATTCGGATTGATGGTGCTAGACTCGTGCGTCTTTGACAAGAACTGTTGTGGTACATACAGACATTTCGAGTCCAAGGTCGATCCATAACTATCTTCCAGAAACCAAGATGGAATTTTGTGATAAATCTCACAGCTACATTTTA
Source organism: Lepetodrilus fucensis (assembly GCA_032361325.1). Taxonomy (NCBI): domain Eukaryota; kingdom Metazoa; phylum Mollusca; class Gastropoda; order Lepetellida; family Lepetodrilidae; genus Lepetodrilus; species Lepetodrilus fucensis. The sequence continues at coordinate 9,324 of JAUTBV010114611.1, forward strand.
CCATCCACAATGTAGATATAAAAATATAAGAACTGATATGACGTCTTGGTGTTTCCTCAAACAGAAATTCACTAGATTCTGTATTTACCACCTAACTGACTGATAGATGTTTGCATTGGTAGTAAATTACGGTATATCCGGATGGGGCATTACAAGACAATAGATAGGCCTACTACTTGAGCATATGAACAAAATGCGATTGCTAACGTAGATACAGTGAAGGAACCTTTCATTTAATTTACTATACAAGTGAGTGAATATGGAGCTTAACGTCGCTGCGGAAATCTTTCACACATCTGCGACGATTTACTATACAAAACATATTACAGATGGATTCAGGATGTTCTAAGTATGAAAGGAGGAAACCTGCAATACATGTGGCACTTAGTACACCTGCGAGCACCTGCTGGTAGACACATCCACTATAGGTACCTACGATGAACACTGCACTATGTCTACGAGTGTGCACACATTACATCTTATTCAGAAAGGCGCATCATCGATTACTAGTTCGATTCCTGGGCGCAGGCTAAACGGTCACCGCAGCTAAAACAGCACCATTTTTGGGAAAACAGAACATGTATACTTAGGGGAAATGGCACCATGTCTATAATTAGCTATATTTAACCCTCTTCCTAATGGATTAGGCACATACTCTCTTCTTTATGGCATCTCTGATTGTCTGCAGCGTGGAGATTTTTAAAATAATAACAATATGTTGCATGTTATTACTACTATAATATAAAAACAACCTACACAGTAGTTATGGTCTGCTTTGAGAGACAACAGACAAAAATCATTTCATAATCAGCGTTTATTCTTGCACATTTCCCCCAAAAACATAATGCAACCAACAAAAATTAAAACAGTGATGGTAAATCAATGATCAAGAGATATCGTCAACTAAACAACGTAACCATCTTGCTATAATACTACTATATCTATTGCAGTGCATGGTACAGTGTGGGAAGTATTGCAAGTCAGTATTGTGAATGTTCTCTGCCAATCCAATGATGAATGTCATCACTATTATTATCATGGTCTCACATTTACTCAGTATAATTATGATGGTTCCGAACCTAGTTACATCACTGGAATAATTTTGTATTCATACGTGATCGTATTCAGTTCATAAAATATGTATATGTAATTTTAATAGCGTATTTATTAATAAAATTTCAGATATCATGTTTGGAAATTAGTAGATGTACTTTGCATAACGTGTTTTATTTCATAGTATGAAATTATCTTTAATATGAAAAGTTAAAAAAAAAATAATAATATTCATATTGATCATTTCCTATCTCTCGTTTCATGACAAAGTTTACTTCAACAATCAGATGGAAACATTTGGATTCACGAGAATACAATTAAAATATTGCTAATAAATTTTCAGCTTGAATAATCATTAATTATTGCAATCATTACACACACAGCTTATCAATAGAAAATATGCGATTGTCTTATACGCATTGTAAATATGTACTTTGTAAAGATTTAATGTTTTAGCATAGAGGACAAATAAACACGGACATTTTTTCAATGGATAATATATTATATTAGCGACTAACAGAGTGAATGCAAGCTGTGGAAAATGTTTCCCTCAATAATATATTAACACTTTTCCAGAATGTATAATTATGCAAGGTATGCCCACAAGTATCAAACATTCACCAACAAGAATAACAACTGATGCTAATGCTGATAATTCCATACTGAATATATATTTTGACTAAATATTCAAATGGACTATCATTATTTGCCATTTTATGAGTGCATCATCACGGTATGGGATCGTGAACGGCTAGCCATATTTCCAGACAGGAAGTTTGCTTATTTCCATTAGTGTAGCATTTTAAACTATATTTTCAGAATTAGACAATAACATGTTTTGAAAATTCAGGCTGTAAAATTATAGTTCCTATTGAATATTGTGACTGACTTTCAACTATATTCTCCATGGATCCTTTTCTAAAATTACACAATTATCCGTTCGGTCAGGTCGTTGATCTGCCAGTTTGCTATGTTTGTGTTCAAAACACCAAAATGTGTAAGTTTTTATAAAACTATTATACATATGTTTTTAGACATACATTGTGCACATACACGTGAACATTCAGTTGTTGAAGTTAAGTTGTTTTTACAGAAAGTGCGCCGAACGTCGCGTACTATAATAACATGTTAACGATTTCCAGACCTCATCTGTAAATAGTTCCCTAGAGTTTTTGCTAATGGTCTGTAACTCGTTCACCGCAACTGTGACATGACTTACTTTGAAAAATAATATCTCGACTGTTACTGCTCGTAAATATTTGAAATTTGCTATGCACATAGCTGAATCATAGGACAGTTGCCTGGATATATTTTTAAAACATTGATATAAACATTTCGATAATATGCATGTCATTTATACAAACTGAAGAAAAATTATCGGAATCACCTATGGTCTAAAAAGCGTTTGTAAAGTAACTAGCAGCATGCATCATAATCGATGTGTCCACTCTCAGTATGTTAACATGCTACACTAATGGAAATAAACAAACTTACTTCTCGTGGTATAAATCGTTTACTTCCTGTCTGGAAATGTGGCTAGCCGTTCAAAATCCCATAACGTGATCATGTGTGATGATAAAACCAGATGTTCCCAATAATATTTGTGACCGGGAATGTATATTTTGCGTTTAAATGTATGTTTGCTTTTGATGATTTGATCATTGGTGTGTATATAAGTATACATATATGAAACATGAAACATTTGATTACTTGCTTTTGTGTGAAATCCAATAAATTTAAAGCCAAGCATATTTTTCACTAAATTGTAGAATAAATTTAACATCTATCTAAACATATAAATTGTCTATGTAACATTACTAGATGGAACAGTATTGTGCATTCTCTGAAATGCATGGTCATTGGCTATCTAACATCCATTAACCCTCTCCCTGCTGGATTAGACACAGGCACTGCTATTTAAGACATATCTTGTTGTCTCCAGCATGGAGAGAGTTAATGTGAGAATATAATAGGATCTACAAAACTAAATTACAAATAAAACCTATTGCAATCATTGTTTTATGGCATAAGAACAAAACATGATATTTCTGGATTTCTGTGACCATGGACTGTCGTACCATTTTAAATATAATTTAGATTTAAAAAAAAATGTAATATACAAAGATTAATGCAGTGTGTCATTTATTAATATAAACTATATTAATAAACAAATTAATGTATCAACCAATGAATAGTATGATTTTACGAATAATAGACATAAATATAAGCCAGATTTGTGTTGAATTTGTATCCTATTGCAATTAAATTGTTTTAGGTACATTTTCATATAAATACGAAGAATGTTTGGTATTTAGGAAATTAGCCTCATTTGTATCTCTATAAAAAAAACACACCTGACAATGTAACATGAAAAATGAAAAAACTAGTTGATGGTTCATAGTTAAATCAATAGTCTAGTGCATGCTTTAACATCTAAATGAGTAAACTCACATGGAAAAACAAAATGATACATATTAAAAGTATACAAAATAAAACCAAATTCCCTCACAAACAAAAAACACAAAACATATCTAATAAATTAAGTTAGCATAATACAGTCATAACAAAATCACAAAACATTTCATTTAAAGATTTAAAGAAATCTTGTATGGCATTACAAGGAATATATATATACACCCAAATATTGCTGTGACTGAAGAGAAATATGCTCCACCAATGTGTAATTTAGAAAAACAAACATTCACCATGTGAATCCCACTTCGCAGGGAGCTTGTTAAATAGTGCATAGATAGTAGAAACAACATAGGTTCAAAGTCTGGGTAGAAAAGCAATATGTTAATATTCAATAAGATCTATTTACAGGTTAATGAAAATCAGCAGAATGTATAATGAGCTGTATACATGGTACATTGGTTGGACAACTACAGGTCTCAGGTCATGAGATGGCAACACAACTGTACACAAAGTCACACTGCACACAGGTCATGAGATGGCAACACAACTGTACATACACAAAGTCACACTGCACAGTTCCATATTGCAATGCTAAATTTAACACATGTAAATTGGAAAGAGAACGTAACTTTAATACTCATTATCATATACATCATTATTAGTAAAGTGGCAAGATCATCTTTGCAAGAGGTCAAAGGTCACTAATCAGGTTATTGCATATCTTGATACAACTACCCCCCCTCCCCCCCCGACAAGTACAGTATGATTTGTTTCAGATTGTTTAGTAATCTAGAAATACCTCTATTTCCTAACTACATGTAATCTGCTACACATGCAATCATGATGTCACATTTCTTACGAAAAGATTCCCCCAACTCCTTCCATGGGACAACAGTGTGAAGAGTACTCCAAATAGAAAAATTATTGTATGGTATATTTAGAACAGGTAACTTTGAGGGGTGACATTTTTAGAATACGCAACTTTGGGGCTGACATTTATTTTAAATTGGCGATATGGTGTCACATATCTTTTTGCACATTTACTTTCATATTTTTCCATAGAATCTATGATCATAAATAGATAGTAAATATATTATTTAGGGAAAAAAAAAGATTTAAAAAAGATTCAATATTGTGTCCAAAGATGATCGTGTCACTTTAACATATACCGTACATAATATAATAATGGCTTTGGTTATGGATGCCATTTGCTTACCATATTTCCCAAAATAAATCATCTACTCTCTAGAATGAAATTATTAAGTGCAAATCTTTCTACAAAGCCCTATAACATTAATTCATTCCACAGTCGGTTTTTAAGGGCAATGTGTAATATTTGCAATGACATATATTTTGGTTAATATGGAGCAAATCTAAGAGGTCATGTGGAAGTAGGACCCATTAAATATGTTGATCACAGAAAGCACAATCACAGACTTCCATATACATGTATTTTATAATAATAAACTTCATGGACTAGTGACCACAGATATATCAATCAACAATGATGAGTGGCACCGAATATTCCTACAAACTATTGACAGAATGTAGAACACAGCACACTCACTAATAGACATAATACTAGAGATGTAACAGTATTACAACCATTTCAAACCAACAAACTAATGTAATTATCAAATTCATTCAAACACCCTAATAGTTTGAGAACATAAAGAGAAATCGCTGAAAATAATCTTTTTCCAATCCCCAAAATACAAAAATATTTAATTTTTGGGAACAGTATTTTTCTAAATATAAGAACACGAATAATTTTCAGTTTTCAGAATTTTAAATTATATATAATAATATAATAGGGAAAATAAGTTTCATCAGCCATCTCCGGTGACTACCGGAGATATAGCATTAGATACATGCTAATCAAGGTTATATTTAGTGAAAATAGATACAGCATGGATTGAAAATGGAACAAATAGGTTTTGGTAAAAATATTCCAATGAATGCAAACCACGAAAATATCATATTTCATTAACATTATTGCGTGATTGCTAGTGAGGCATGCGATGGTTACTATAATGTCTGCATCGCAACGTTTTCATATGATGTCATAATGGGAGATTGTCAGGTGTCAGTCAATGCGCAGCACATTTAGATCATGTGTGATCTTACAAATCCCTATTCAAAATGCTCATAATTTAATTACTTTTATAAGTTTGAATTTATAGGAGAATTGCAGTAGTTTTGGGAGTTATTCAGTAACAATATGGCCAGTACCAAGATTTCAGTACATTGTTAACACTAACAGTGACGATTATGACGACACTAACAGTGACGATTATGACGACACTACCAGCAGTGTCTGACATTGGAGGTATCAGTACAAGTGATTAAGTCACCGAGGTAAAGCTAAGTGGGAGTAGGATTAGACAACAGAAACGTTCAATATCACACTGCAATATATACAACCATGGATGTGTAAAATATACATGGTAATAATTTACAGATATTATTACCAGTTGTATTTGATACATTAAGGTGTATGAACAATGTTTACATCACAAAAACAAATGTAGAGATTTCTTTGAAACCAAAGATCTGTTTTCCAGAGCGGTGACCAGGTCTGTGCTTCATGAAAGGGTCATCTGGGTAGTCCAGCGCGTAGTTGTATGAAAGTGTCATTAACTAATGACGTCATTAGCCATTATTAATGCATTGGCTTTCAATTCTAATCCAATGCTGCATTAGTTTAATGACATGTTAATGGAGCATTAGCGTTTCATACAACGAACCCAGGCCTAAATCAGTCTGTGTGTCATGCTTTAAAACCATCTTCCTGTTGGATTAGGCACAGGGATTTTCTCTTCAGGCATATCTTGTTGCCTTCAGCATGGAGAGAGTTAATATAACAGAACATGATGTATACCTCGATTTAAATCCAGACCTACAGGTATGATCCTTTCATGAAACTCAGTTGAAGGGTAAATTGTAGGAAGATTGTGAAGAATACGAGTTGATTCAGACGTCTACGACATCGGCGTGGACCTGAACGGCGTCTGTGGCGCTGGATGTGGTGGCTGCGGTGGCTGCCAGTGTGGTGCTGGCCACGGTCTTCACCACCTGTCTCAGCTCCTTCACCTCAGACTCCAGGCTCCTGGAACCACGAACATTGCATTTTTTTAAATTATTTTAAGAGCCAGTATCAAGATTATTGCAATGGATTTACAGCTAATTGATCAGGTTCTCAGATTTTACATGACGTTTTATCAACAAAACTCTGAGGAGTATGGAATCTCGGGGCCAGGCTCAGACTACGAAAGATTTTGAGAACGATTTATTGCTCAAACTCAAATGGACTAGGGACCTGAGATTACAAAACTTTCTGAGTACGATTTCAGAATTTTGTTCATAAAACTTCATGTAACGTCATAGTCTGAGCACAAAAACATACTCAGGCTATGACGTCACATGACGTTTTATGAACAAAATTCGGAGTTGAGTATGAAATCGTACTCAGAAAGTTTCGTAATCTCGGGGCGTAGACTTGTAGTTTATTCTATGGATCCGGTCCCAATTCCTGGCAATCTGTGGTTACGGTTAGAAAATATTGCATTCATATTTTAAGTCACGTGAACCAATCAGATTGCTGGGAATTGGGTCTGGGTCCGGGTCCGGGTCCGGGGAACAGATCTCAACCTGAAACAACGAGATGTACGTTCTGCTCACCTCCAGCTTTGGTTTGATGTATGCACTGTGGATGTGTGGACGTCCATCTGCTTCTGTAGCCCCGAGATCTCCGACCTGAGCGAGCTCAGACACGTCTGAAGATTATCCAGTGGTCTGCAACAAAACCAGTACAGAAATACAGAAACATGAAAGAAACCTTGCAACTGATAGTCCCCATATGTTTCAATTCTAAGGGTGAAATAAAGGATAGGCTAAAAAATGTGAGTGAAGTCCAGGCCCAGAGATTACTAAAGTTTTCATGACTACGATCTCATTTAGGGCAGGAGCAAATCTACATCTGTAGCATAACTGAGTGTTGCTGAAAAACCTGCGAGCACTGGCTGGTACTGACAAACCGAGGATGATAACTGTGTTGCCACTACACAGTCAGTGCATCCTATAATGATCATGTTGGAAAGAGAACTTTTGATGCCGGGTCCCGAGGACAGGATTTGAACCTAGGACCTTTTGACTCGGAAGTCCAATGTTTTACCACCTGCCACCTGCCCAGGCGTTCACTCACTTGCTGTCCAGGGCTTTGACTGCTGTGTCCTGTAGCAGCTGCTCCACAGACTCCAGGTCAAAGGTCGGTGGGGGCAGGGTCACCGCGATGTCAAAGTTCACCTGGGTGCCTTTGTCCTCTCCCTGTGACGTCACCAGTCCGTCCACTCCAGCCATCTCCTTCTTCTTAGACTGGATCTTCTTTGCCAGCTGGAGAATTCAGACATGAACAAGTTTTCAATACGACATCAATTTTAGATATGGAAGAACATTATTTATTCATTTTTTTATTCTTTGAGTCACTTTTTAGCTTCTTTCACTAATATCACGATTTGTCAATTTAGGGCAGGAAGAAACCTGCAACATCCATAGCACTGAAAGTTGCAGTAAACCTGCGAGCACCAGGTGGTACTGATGACCAAGGATAATAACAAAGCTACGATGTATATATTCTAAAAAACATTAATTTCTACTAGTCCTTAGGATGCCTTTAGCATTGGGAGAAATAGCCCAGGCTAGCATGCTAGTGTTAATTTCTATCCCTGATTCCATGTATGATGAAATATAGGGGCCCAATCCACATAGCTACAATCGATTATCATAACATACGATTGGTGACATCTCATAGTTTACAATCGATTGTACGATGGTCTTGTGGATTGGGCTACCAATTTGTTTCATAGAGATTTTAATGTGAAATTAGTGTAGTACATGGATAATATCAAAACTCATCAAAGAAAGAACATTCAAGGATGGAGGAAGGCTGCTAACCTTGTGGTGTTGTACAGATGATTTTAAGGCACTTCGTAGTTCTGACACTCGAGTTTTCTGACTGAGTTTCTCCTTCCTTGTGGACGACACTTCCTCCTTGAGAGTGTCAATCTCATCCTGCTTGTCCTGTGAACGACAGAGAGCTTATTGTATTGCTGTCAAGTTACATATTACAGGAAAACATTCAGGGGCCCTATTCTCAAAACATTCTTACGATCTTCTTAGCCTAAGAACGTTCTTAACTATCTTAAGTATACCTATTCATGTTCTTAAGCTAAGAAGATCCTATTAAGAAGTTTCGAGAATAGGGCCCCTGTTGTCTAATGATATTAATGATATATTTGGTTTATGCAGCAGCCAAAAAATACCCATGCCTTTATGGGCATGAGTTCATTTACATGTGTTTTTTTACATAACAATATAACAATGTACCCAAATAGTATTAATCTACTAGTGATTTCCTACTTCTATGCATGCACACAATGTGTCTACTTCCAGGCATGATATCCCCTCCCTGGCAACACTTCTAAATATATTTCTACAACCCCTGGGCACTACTAATTTGCATATAGGAACAAGCAGGTCAACCAAAGTTGGGCCCAACCCAATAAAATATTAACAGAAAATCTAATTGGAAAATTCAACACCAATGATTGGAATATTGACGAAATGCATCTCATCTGTCCATGAAATGCTTATATCAGTGCTTATCTCCCTTTGGTAATGTATCATATTCCAGAGAGTGTTCAGAAAGCGTGAACGGTTGAGAAAGTTCTACGACACTCATAGCGAATGCATTGTTGATGCAAAACAGATTACTTAGTTTGCCTAAGATCAAGGCTTGCTCATGACTGGTTGTGAACGGTTATGATATTTCTCGACTGTTTGTAATTATTGACTCATTCTTAAGCTTGTACAGACATATAGACAACAACAGACATACATTATTTTTTAAATTAAAATAAATATAAAATTATTCAGTAATTAAGGTCTTAGCCCAAAATACATCAACTCTCTCCATGCTGGATTAAGCCCAGGCAGGGCATGTCTGGTTGCCTTCAGCATGGAGAGGGTTAAAAACATAGTTTTGTGCATGATTGGTTACACTGCATAATTAAAAAAAGAAATTAGCATAAAATAAATATTTTTCGCTGCATAATTTCATTTTCTTTTTAGCATTGCATAACTATATATATACCAGACTCTACTAGTACATACCTGCAGGGTCTTCTTCAGACACTCTATCTCTGTGTGTTGTCTGTGTTCAGCCAGCTTCAGCTGTTCCTGCACCTGCTCCACCTCCAGGTTCTTCTGATGCAGCTGCCACTGCAGAGACTGAGGCAAACACACACACACACCATTACCACTGGGTATCAGATAACACGAGGAAACATATACCAGTTACCCACCCTGATGAGCAAAACCTTTTTTCTTAAATTTATTAATTTTTATTTTACATTGAGATTTAGAGCTGCTATCAAGATTATGGAGTTTAATGCCGCTGCGGTAATCTTTCACCCGTTTGCGACGATAATTATTTCACTATTAAATTAGGGCAGGAAAAAACCCGCAAAATCTGTATGGATGAATTTTGCAGTTAACCCGTGAGCACCGCCAAGGATGATGACGGAATTGGCACGGAATGGACAGCGGATCCTATCATGATTGCGTCGGAAAGGTAACTTTCATGAACAATGATGTATAACTTTCACGAACAGTGATGATATAATAATACATAAACAGATGTGATATAATAATACATAAAAAGATGTGCTTTGTGGTACTGTTAGTCTGAGGAAACAAGAAATTTGTCATGATTGATTACACTGCACATAATTCATCTTCTTTTTAACATTGTATGAAAATTAACTGAACCCAGGGCCTTTTAGGATCCAAAGCCCAACATTCTACCATTGCGCCGCCAATATCTACCTGGATCTGCTCATTGAGGACCGGACTGCGTGCGATGTTGTCGGACAGCTCCCGCTTCACTCGTTCCAGATCCTGCTCCAGAAGTTTGTTCTGAGAGGTCAGGGAGGTCACTTGGCCCTGGAAGCCCAGCGCCGAGCTGCGGTGCGAGTCCAGGTCAACCTGCAGCCGGGTCATGGCTGCGTCCCGAGTCTCCAGGTCCTCACGAAGCTGCTCACCGTCCTGCTTGACTGCGTCGCACTGCTTCTTTAGACGCTTGTTCTCCGAGATCTTGGAGCCAATCTGAAAATATATATGGCATGCTTGTCGTGAAGAAATTATGTCTATTTCTCTTAGTCATATTCTGAAATATATCAAGTTAGAAGCAGTAACAAAATTAATCAGGACAAGATTTCATCTATTCCTCCTTGTCTCACGCCATATGATTAAATTGGTATTCTTTCGAACCTGAACTTATTAATTGAATGAACAAATTAATTAGTATGTTTACGTCAGCGGGACTATTTCACCTATATACATGACGAAATATTTAACATATACTTATTCCAATTTCCTGAAGATGTCAACACATCGTTGATGAAATATTAACTGACTTAAGTTTCCCGATGACATGGAGAAATAGAATACTTTGATTTTATTCAGCAGGAAGAAGCTTAATGTATAATTTATGATGGTTGTTTAATTCAGAAATATTTAAAACAGAGACTAAAATTCCACTATTGTCTTCACCCCACAGCCCATTCAAATATTAACTTATCTGGACCCGAGATTACGAAACTTTTTCTGAGTACGATTTCATACACAACTCAACATTTTGTTCATAAAAGGCAGTGTAAATTTTGAGCTTGAGCATAAAATGGTACCCCAAAAGTTTCATAATCTCGTGGATCTTGTGTCTCTCTTGCCTCAACACAGCTGCCACCCACCTGTTTCCTGAGGTCCCTCTGTCCGTCCTTCTCCTTCAGCAAGAGGTCCTCGAGGCCCTGGATCCTCCTCATGTAGTCCTGCTGACTGGCCTCCTGTCCCGATGCGGCCTCCGACAGCTGGGCGTAGACCTCCACCAGGGACGACTCGCGCCGCGCCAGAGCTTCCTCCAGGTCGGTCACGTGGTGTTTCAGCGCCGCGTTGTTCTGGGCAAGACCTGGGCGAGAACAGCCAAGATTAATTGGAGAACGACCCACGAGATAGTTACGAGTGATTAAAGAAAATAGGTCACGAGTGAAGTTCATGTTGACAGTTCCGAACTTCGGCGAGATAACCCATTGGATAGGATCTAGGAGTGATTATGGAAAATATGTCATGAGTGAAATTAATGTTGACAGCTCTGAGCTTCAGCATTGTAGATGAATAAACTATGGTAAACTGCTGAAAAGTATCCTGATATAGCGATGAACTAAGCTGGCTGTTGAGGATTCATCCGCCTATGATGTAAAAGTAATTGTCTGCCTATGACATCACAATCCTCGAGTAACACGTTTTGACAAAATCAGCACTGTTGATGATCAAATTGTCTCATTCTTCACATATGTTCTTTTTTTGTATCTCTTCCCAGTCTCATATTATCTCTCCCTCTACATTGCCTCACATCATATCTCTTATTTCTCACTATCTCCTTCCGACCCCACCACCATCCCCATACTCAAACTCAAAATTTTGCGAACAAAATTTTGAGTTGGGTATGAAATCGTACTCAAGAAAGTTTCGTAATCTTGGGGCCAGGGAAGTAAAGAACAACGGCTAAAATGAACAAATAAGCGAACAAATATTTTAAACCTGACCCGAAATTACAAAACATTTCGAGTGTGATTTCATTTTTAAACTCAAAATTTACACAGGATTTGAGAACAAAATTTTGAGTAGGGAAATTATACTCAAGAAAGTTTCATAATCTTGTGGCCTGGAAATCAAAGAACAGCTTAAATTAACAAATGATCAAATTTGATAAACCTGACCCCGAGATTACAAAATTTGAGTACAATTTCATATGAAAATTCAAAATTAATTTGGTATGTGAACAAAGTTTTGTAATCTAGGGGCCAGGGAAACAAAGAACAATGGCTAAAACGAACAAACAAGCAAACAAAATTCTTAAACCCAAGATTATGAAACTAAAAGTTTATGGGGTTTTTGAAAAAAAATTTGAGTTGAGTATGAAATCGTACTCAATACGATTTCGCAATGTCGGGGCAGGCGAATCAAATAACAACGGCTAAAATGAACAAACAATATGGCTGACATCTCACCAGCTAATCGTCCTCGCTCTTTCTCCAGCTCCAAGGACAGCTCCTGGTTCAGCTCCTCCGTCTTCTCTCGCTCCACGTCCTGGTCCTGTGCTTGCTGTAGGGCAGCCTCCAGGGCAGCCAGATGCTGCCTCAGTGCTGAAGTCTCCGTGTCCTTGGCATGCTGCAGGCTGATCAGCTGACTGTGAAGCTGCTGCTCACTCAGCCGCGCTGTGGCTAAGTCGGAAGCCAGAGTCTGGTGTGGAATTGTGACGAGTTCAGTATAGGTGTAACCTTTTTAGAGTACTACTACTAATCCTGGAGCTCATTGCACGATGCTCTTGTAGCGCTAAAATAGTTGTAACTGGGCTCTCGCCACAATAGAAAGTGTTGACCTTACAATAGTTTAGTTACAAGAGCGTTGTACAATGAGCCCCTGACCCAGAGAGCATGAAACTTCAATGAGTACAAACCCATGTCCAACTCTCCATGTAAACTTTGAGCTTGAGCTTGAGCATGAAATCGTACTCAAAGAGGTTTCCTAATCTCGGGGGCCTGACAATGCTGATGTACAGGGAAAGCCTAAGAAATCATAAATTCATCTAGTCTTTCAGGATTGACATTTCTAAGCATTGTATATGTAAATACAATAAAATTAATTAATTGAGGTGTAGAGCTGTTTTTAAGATTCTTTCACTCGTATTAGTTCAGGAGGAAAGCCTCAAGAATTGAAATTACCTGCAATTCTGTCTTCATGTGGTCCTGCTGTTCTATAGAACTAATTTCAAACTTCCTCTGCGTCATTTCCAGCTCGGTTTCCACCCTCTGCTTCTCCGAGATGACCTCCCGTAACCTGCCACTCAGTGTCTCCACATTGTCCTCAAACGCCTTCTGCCGACTCGTGAGTTCCTCCTTCAGAGACGTGAGGTCACCGTTCAGCTTCTCGCTGTGTTCTTTATGTCTCTGACTCTCCGTCACACGACTCTGCTCAACCTCGTTCAACTGATCTTTCAGAGTACAATTCTCTACACACACCTGCTGATATCTCTCGTCGGGGACACCTGCACTGGCCTGTTGGACGGCAGCAGTTTCAACCTTTGTCACGAGCTGCTGTTCAGCTGCCTCGAGTCTTAATTTCGTTTCACCGAGCTCTGCGACCAAAGATTGTCTGTCCAATGCACTGACGTTCTGAATCGACTGCTCCGACGAAAACTGTTCCATCAGGATCTTGATTTCGCTCTCCAAAGAAGTCTTCTGTATCTGCAGCTGCTGCACTTGCGTCGACTTCCCGTCGTAATCCTTGTGCAGCGTGTCGTAACTTCTGTTCTTGATGCCGAGGTCTTTCCTAACGGTCTCCATCTCCCTCTGAATCTGCCTCTTGTCGACATTCACCTTCCCCAGCTCGGCCATCTTGGAATTCAGTTCGCTCTTCATCATCTTGAAGCTTTTCTCTACTTTGTACATGTCCTGCTGCAGCTTGACCAGAGCCGAGTCCACCACCATCTTCTCCTCCTTGACCGCCTGGAGTTGGATCTCGGCCGACGCCTTCTCCTCATTCAGTTTCAGGATCTCCCTCTGCTTCCCGGTCAGCTCCACCTGGAAGGCCTTCAGCTGAGCCTCCACCTCGATCAGCTTGTGGTGGACGTCCTCCAGCTGCTTCTCGCTCTCCATCAGTGACTCCTGCGACAGCGTCAGCTTCTTCATCGCCTCCATCTGCTCGTTCTCCATGGCGAATATCTGTGCGCGTTTCTTCTTCAAGTCTTCGTGGGCCTTGTCCAGCCTCGTTTCCAGGTCGTTGTTGATCTGCATCAGCATCGTCAGCCGCGACCGCTCATCTTCAACCGACGTGATCTGGGAGTTGAAGCTGTGTTCTATCATCGCCCGCTCTCTCTGGATCTCCTGGAAAGCAGACTCCCTCTCCATCATGTCGGCTTCTATGGTTTCCAGATGCTTCGCCAGCATCTCCTTCTGCTTCAGAGCTCTCTGCTGAGCCTCATTCAGCTGCAGTCTCAGCCTGGCGTTGTCGGTCTTCAGCCTCTCCACTATCATCCCCTGACTGACGCTCTGTGCTTGGAGTATCATCAGCTCCTTCTGGAGTTGAGATCGGACGTCGTGGGCAAGCTGCAGCTGCTGCTGGTACCACTCCTTTGTCTTGACCAGCGAAAGAACGTCGCTCTTGGTCGACCGCATCTCGTTCTCGAATTCAGCGTGGCCTTGCAGACCATTTTGCACCTCCACGTACAACTCGGCTACCTTGTTCTTCAGCGCCTGTACGGCCACATCCTTCGACATGAGATTGTCCCTCAGATCCTTCATCTTCAGCTGCAGCTTGTCGTGGGCCTCCTGAGTCAGCTGCAACTCTTCGTGGGAGATTTTTGATTCCTCGAGTTTTTCCTCCAACAACTTCTGCGTCTCTCTCATGGATTGTTCGATCGTTTCCCGAGACTTCCTCAACACTTCAACCTCTCTTTTGAGACTGTCTCTCTCGGGGACCTGATCGGCTTTCTTTGAAAGGATTTTGAGTCTGAGCGAGGCGAGCTGAGCTTGCAGTTCCGCTCGCTCCTGCAATGTGGACTGAGATTCCTGGGACAGCACCTCCAGCTGTCCCTCCAGCTTGGCCTTTTCTCGGAGGACTTCATCCAGCCGTTTCTTCATCACTGGGTTCGCATCACTCGTCTTGATCATGGCCACTGGGTGGTACAAATGCGGATTTGCGTTATACACGACTGGCTCTGTCTTGGGAAACAAGGGACCTATTTGTGGAAGAGCTATATGTTGATGGTCCATTTTAATTGCATATGAAGTGGAAGTCGGTAGCTGTTGTTGCAGCAGGGAATTCGCATCCATTTCGACTCCAGAATCGGAAGAAGAGATTTGGCTTTGTGCGATGGGAACGTTACCGCTATTTACAGGTTTGAAAGACTTCTCCCTCACAGGAGACGGGTGACTGTGCTGCACAAACTGACTCATGTCTACAGATCTCACGGGAGGCAGAGCCTTGAGGAAAGAGTCGGTTTCGGATTGAGCGTACCTCTCTAGATCCTGCTCGCTGGACAGACTGGAGACGCTCCTCGAGTCCTCAGCTCTCTCGCTGCCAGAACCATTCACAGAGACATCCTGCGCAGCGTCCCTGCTGGATCTCTCGCCTTTCTTTTCCTCAGCCTTCAGTCCAGGCTTCCCACCTTTGACCTCTGCCCCACCGAACCAGGCACCCTTCTCCTTGGTTGTGGTCCGGGTCAGGGAGGCGGCTGGGATGTGGATCAGCTCCAGCGACTCGGTTGTGGTTGGAGATGTGGGGACTTCTTTGGCGTCGTGTGTGGTCCTTGTGACGGACAAGGCTTCAGTAGCTGGTGCTGTGGTTTGTGGAGGATTGACTCCCACATCAGGAGATGGACTCCAGACCTGAAACAAAGATCAGTTACCCGTGAAATTTTCCTATAACTTGGTTGTGGTTGAATTTTGGTTTAGAGCAGCTTTCAAGATTATTTTGCTTATATCACGGCTTGTCGGTTTTAGGACCGGATTAATTGAATGAATGTTTTACGTCTCAGCAAGAATATTTCACCCATAGGCGAGTTTTAGGACAGGAGGAAACCTGTGCCAATGATGATAACTGCACTGTGCGGACATCAAAGATAAAACCATCCTTAACAGTAACCAACCTACAGTTTGTCCATTACCTGAGGTTGGATTTCATTCGGGCTTGGACTGGCTGACACAAATTCTCCTGTGTGAAGAACTGGCGCTGTCTGAGTCGATGTTTGATCTGCTGCAGGGATGAACGAAGTTGGACTTGGAGATGTGGCGCCCGATCCATTGCTTGCTTTCAGTTTCTTCTCCGCCTCAGCCACAATCTGAGCAACGACATCCGGGGAGGCAGGCGTGATGTCTTTGTTACCTGCAGCGTCAAGTCAGAAAGATAAGAGAGAGGAAATGCTGCTGCTGCTACTACTAATACTATCCTTGTTCACGTGTTATTATTATCCTGGATATCGTTTCACAAAGCACTACGAGACCAAAAGATGGAGATCATGCACTTATGGTCTCATAGTGGATATGAGAGTTTCGAGAAATGACACCATGAATACTAGTAACAACTGTGTAAGTAATGACTGCGTAACAATTGCAAGTAATGACTAAGTAACGACTGTAAATAATGACTGCATAATGACTGAGTAACGACTACCGTATATATCGTGGGTCATAGGCCCATTCTGGGGTATAAGCCCACTACCCCTTTTGGAGTAGATAAGTTATAAGCCCAGAGCCTTCTCTGCAAGTTTTGTTCATCAGAAAATAAAAAGCTAGAAAACATGAGATCTTTTATTCGTAAACGTGTTTTAGTTTACATAGGGGCTTTATCCCACTGATAAACGGCCACATGGCACTCATCAGCTGTCAACAAGATGGAAAAGGCAGATAGGAAGGTCATCCAGAAGTGATACAAACATATATCAACCAATCAGTGGAGGGCTAGATATTAAGTGCGGTGGCTTGTTGTTTTATATTCAGAAACCAGATTGATGTGAATTGCATACGTTAACCAACGAATTGTAAAAACTGGTTTGTTATTCTCGACCTCGCTAGCCGAGAAACACTTCCGATCTGTCCTTTTCTGTCGTAATGAAAATGAATGCTTCGGTTTTTGATCTTAGTCAACTTAACATCGGGAACAAGTTTGGGTCTTTGTCTGGTGTAAGCCCAGTGCCTATGACCCACGATATATGGTATGTAAGTAATGACCGAGTAACGACCGCATAACAACTGTGTAAGTAATGACTGCATAAGTAATGACTGCGTAATGACTGCATAACGACTGTGTAAGTAACGACTGCGCAACAACTGTGTATTGACTGCATAATGACTGTCTAAGTAATGACTGCATAATGACTGTAATGACTGCGCAACGACTGTATAACAACTGTGTATTGACTGCATAATGACTGTGTAATGACTGTGTAAGTAACGACCCTCACCTATGACAGACCACTGTAATCTCAGGGCCTCGGCCACCGTCTCAAACGAGCTGTTATCCTCCAGCTCAGGCGGAGTCTTGGCGTCTTTGTCCTGCGGCGACGCGTTCCTCTCTGACGGCATGGCGGCCACCGATGTAGAGGTAGACGATATCACGGTGGTCCGGCCAACAAACCTCCTGTGCTTGCTGTGAATGTGACGGGCAGCCGCCGATGTGTTTGAAGACACCTATAGAATTAAGGAAACAATTATTTCTCATTGTGAATACGGCTTTAGTGATGTGTAAAAAATGTCTCACAGAAGAACCACAGGCCCGGAGATTTCGCAAACACTGATGCCAGCACCCAGGACGGGATTTGAATCTGGGCTTTAGGCTCTGATGTCCAAATGTTCTACCCTTGTGCTACCACCTATCCCATCTACAGTCTACATTTATAGTAGAAGATTATGAATGCAAAACATGGGTGAGAAATTGACACTATACCTGGGACAAGAATGCTATATCTTGTAAGGTTGTGGATGGGATCGGTCCATTCTGTCGGTCAGTTAGTGTGTAGTTGTCGTTGGGGTTGATGAGGTATCTCTGGTGTGGAAGGCTGTCGTCAGTCCAGATAGGGTCTAGACTGTACTCAACTGGCTGGGCGGTAGACCTCAGATAGGGGCTGATTCCTATAAAAATAATAATAAATTACTTTAACATAGCATCAAATATCCGGCTACCAGACTACCGGTGTTGTATGGGCACAAATGACATGCGATGGATATTAATACATGGCTACCATCACTGAAATATATAATAGAATATATGAGATTTACTTTTCAATTCAACAATTAACAACTGTAACGCACTTAGAACATGAAACTAATGCACAATGTGTTTTTCTGCGGACTGGTTTGGACACACACTTGAAACTTGAATATTGACAATGCAAACTGACACACGGGTAAACATATCATATAATATATATTGCGGACTTATAATTCAGGGCTCAATGTAGCAACTAATTTGATCACCATTGCGACTTAATTTTGCATTTGATGACCAATATTTAAGTTATTTTCAGTGTTTCTGGCTCTGCAAGCGCCACATGGCTCCTTGTTAAAAATAATAATAATAACTTTGAGGCCTGCAATTATTAAATAAAGTAAGAACATGCCAAACAATTGTTCAAAATATTTTAAGTATTTTTATTGGGAGATTAAAAAACCATGTTACGCCCTGAACGAGTGATTATACTATAGAGTTTAATGTCAATGCAGCCGTTATTTGGCACATAGCAACAGTTACCATGGTTACCCCAGTTTTCCTTATGGATCGTAGAGGATGCGACTGAGGAGGTGTTAGTAGTTGTGGCTGGAATCGATGCAGTTGGAAGTGAACTGGAGGAGAAAGATGAGTCGTAGTTGACAACTGTGTCGAAGGAGTCGATTGGTGGCGCTGAATCTAATTCGTCCTGCTGAAATGTTATCTGCTGAAGAGTTAGCTTAAACGGCTCCATATGTCCTGCCAGCTACCAGACATCCTTGCCTCTCACCACCATCTGAAACATACAAACAGGACTAAACAAGAGCTTTCGAATTTGTGCTCGGCCAAGGTTAACTGATAAGCTAGAGATTATGGGGTTTAATGTCGCTGTGGGAATCTTTAAGCCAGTAAGGTTAACTGGAAACCAAACCATAGACTAATACATAATATGGACAGAGATATAGCATTAGATACTTGCTAATCAAGGTGATGTTTAATGAAAATCAATACGGCATAGTTTGAAAATGTAAGCATAGGATTCGATAAAAAATATTCTAAGGAATGTAAACCACGAAAATATCTTTAGACCATATTTCATGAACATTATTGCACGGTTGCTAGTGAAGCTTGTGGCGGTCACTTTGAATTATGAATCATGTGACATCGTTAGCTGTCAGTCCATGCATTGCGCATTTAGATGCTTTACCATTAAAGTAAATTCGATGCAATATGGTTCCTAGAGTGGATTCTATGGTGTGCTTGACTCCTTAATTGAGATGAATTTTTATTTTGAAGCATTCAAAGTTAGCAATATATAGCATTTGTAATGGAGGTGAAATAGTTTGTGTAATGTCAATCTGATTAGCACATTCTATTAGAATGCTCATGAGAGATTAATCTGATAATACTACTGCATGATACACTATTCATAATATGGACAATTTGCATAACTAACATTAGTTGTCATATCCTGATAGTGATCAGGCGATAGGGCCATTATTTATTATGATGTCTATAAAAACTCACAAGATTGGCACAATACTCACATCACTAAGTAACACATGTACAGCATTATAAAGCATGCCGTTTGTCCCTGCATAGTTTCATTCAATAGTATCACTAATGTAGTGATACTTGATAAAGTGTGATGTATGCTCGCACGAAATTTGAGCACCTCGATTTCCTTATTCAAGTCGTCACTAATCAACTCATCTGAGAAAACGTCGCCCCAAATATCCAAGAGCATTGACAACTTGTTTTGCTGATACACAAACTAAAAATATACCAACCACGCCTACAAATAGATTAACTTGGTTTAATGGTTGTAGATATCATCTGTCAGTGTCACTGTTTTCGCCCGGTTTGCAACAACACACAGTTATTTTTCTAACTTCAACGCGAGAGATCACGAGAACTACGTGGCAAATGAATAAGAATTACCTCCCTTACACCATAACTTTCAAATGTATTTTATTTTATGAGTTGTATAGATTATTCTCATAATAAACAATATTTTTCTAGAATAAAGATATAGCAAAATCAATAGTCCATGTATCGGTGTCTATTTTGGTCTTCTTCTTTTCTTTCTTAGTATGATAATAATTATTATCCGATAACTAGTTTCCGAACGGATAAGCATAGATCGCATATTTCGTGAAAAGGCCTATACAAAACGAAACATACCTGTAAATTGAGCTCTTAATCCATGAAATAAACACAGTTTGTTATGTAAATAAAATCCTTGGTAACACGCATCTATAGCAGTCATTAGATAGCGTGTCAGCATCCTCTAGTCAAAAGGAACGTTATAAGTTTACGAACACCCGCCTCGAATTCCATATTTTTAAGATATATGTTCAAAAATATATTTGTGTAGGCCTACAGTACAGGCTATGGAGACTAGAGGGTACGAATATGATTAAATTTAATATATGGCCTACTTAAAGGCATAATATCACAGTTGATAGACCCGTATAATCGGACAAACGAATTTCGATCTGAGACTAATTACGCTTGA
>JAUTBV010114612.1:0-13833 GCA_032361325.1 Lepetodrilus fucensis
GCACAATATCAGTTTCACCAACTCGTTTAATAAATTCAGTATTGAATGACCACTCATGTTAGATCCTCTATGTATGTGTTTGCAAATTAAACTATTGATAAAAAAAACATGGGGAAAAAAAATAAACAAAACAATTTTGAATCTATGTACATGTGATTGTGATATACTGTCTGCTGATGACCAGCAACCATTGTGTTCCCCCTTGGCTCATGTACAATGTAACGGTCTGGGTCAAAGGTCAAGACAGAGATCCCAGAGAAGCTGGTCTTATCTAATTCCCAAGTATGCCACAGTGGGATTACATGGGCCAGATTCTGATAATACACACACACACCCATGTCACACACTCAATACACTCTAGAGTCATCAGAGTCACGCCTCTAGGGACGTGGTTAAATGACTTACAAGTAGACTACCAATAGTCTGAGGGTTAAAGTAAATCAATAATACCAGTATATGACTTAAATTATCGGTAATTGGTATTATATATACACTTATATGAAAGGAGATCCTTAAATTCTTTACCCTCTGGCCCTAGTTCCACAGAAATCTAGACTTGCCTAACTGCTCTAGGGGAGATATTTTGAATCTATAGGAGTATGTAGATGAGAATAAGGTGCGGCACAGACTAACTTACAGTTGTATGTCGCAAATGTAGTATTCTCAGAAAAAAAATCTTCCTTGTTTATCCATATTATAAAACAAAATATGATGCTTTGATAATCATCATAAAGAAAATATGATGCTTTGATAAGCATCATATTGTGTTCATTCATCCAATGCTGGCATGTTTAGTTGCCTCCAGCATAACTAAGGTTAATACATGACAGTGTTATATCAGCTTTACACTAGCGATTTCCGTCGGGTTTCGATCGCCTAATGTGCGGTGCTCCAAATATCGAAAGATGCTAGATTTTGTGCGATTGGCCAGCAAGACTATAAATCGCAGTCGCTAGTGTGCGGCCAGCATTAGAAATTCAAAAAATAATATGGGGATCCTTCTCCATTAGACCCAATGCTATTGGTGGTCAAATCTGTAATTTGCAGGGCGTCCTATCTATAGATACCGGTACGCTTAAGATTGCAAATTTTCAAATGACCTCCAGAAACTCCTTTTATTCAAGCACTACATGAGAATGTGAACATTTTAGGATTAAATTGTATTCTTATAATAATAATAATAATAATAATAATAATAATAATAAATACCACTGGTAATATTAATAATAATAATAATATATCATAATAATATTTATATTGGGCCATACAATTGCTCGAAAGCTTGCTCATTATACATCAATTCTTAGATGTGCTTAACCCTCTCCCTGCTGGATTAGACACAGACACTGCTGTTCAGGGCATCTCTAGTTGCCTCCAGCAGGGAGATGGTTAAATACCCTGAGTACCTGAAAACTGAAGCTTTTGCTGTTGGTTTGCACAGACTGAGTGAATGAAGCAAAATTCATCCCTACAACAACCTAACTGTGGCAGGATATTCTGTGAGCTAGCACCTTCCAGCCAGTGGAACACTGCCCGGTACACAAGCAAGGCATGTGCACATAAAACATACAAGTCAGGGTATGAGTGAACGAATCTTGAACGCAGGTGTCAACCCCAATTCAATAACTTTAATAAATAAGACTTAGTTTCTAAGCTCGCAATTTGTAAATCTCAGTGGGGTATGGAGGGAAAAAAGCATGGATGACCAACTTAATGTTAACAAATATACCATCATAGCAGGCAGATGGGAAGATGTCATCACTGATCAATTGTGGAGAAGTGGTCATTTCCTTTGCCTTTATTGTTTAGTGTAACTAAGTTTGCACACCCGGGGAGCTTATGGCAATATACACCTGATACACACACATGACTAGTTTATCTTATACACACATGTATATCATGTATTCATATTTATATAAGACTTGGTAGGGAAGCCATCGCCACCATTTTGAAACCCCCGAGAGATGATACATCGAGTCTCGGGTGAAATGGTGACATGGATCATGTGGATAGGAGCATGTTTGTTAATAACAACTTACTTTTATTTCATTAACTTTTCATTTCAAGCCATATCATAACATACTGATATCAATTATTTAGTATATACAGTTGACCCAATATCACTGAGACATCTAGAACTATAAAAATGAGTTTTCACAGAGACATTCATCACTGTCAACATCAAGATATCTGGCACTGTAAAATGTGTTCCCGCCAAGACATCATATATTGTAAAACATCTTTTCACTAATAGTAATACATAAACGAATTGCACATGTACAACTAACATAAACCAACAATCTATGCCAAATGATATAATTAATGTTGTTTTATTTACTGCAACATTTTATAACCAATCCAACTGAAACCAGTAGATGATGTCCACTGTAGACATGTAGAATAGAGAATTTGAAGATCATGGAAATGTTTAGTTCCACCATCATGAGATCACGATGTCCACAATTCCACAAATGTGCAAACAAATGTTTTCTCCGAGGTTCAACTTCAAGAGTGAAAGCATAGGAGTTTTAAAAAAAAACTAATCGATGACACGATTTTGAGATTTCTCACTAGGTTATCCTTCGACGGCCACAGGGGGCAGGTTTTCATCAATGGAAGTTGTGTGTGTAAACAGACCACATGGGAATTAGCTAGGAGTTGTGAATAAACCTCCTGTTGCACACACTTGCAAATTAATATGCATGTAGAACAGAATATTAAGAAATTGGGATTAAAAGATTGAAGGTAATTATCAATGGAAAGCTATTTATCTTTCAGCATCCTGGAAAGGCTAACTCAAATGTATTGGTGAGGGAGATTTGTGAAAGTTTTATATTTGTAAAATTAGATCTGTAAACATGAATAAACTTAAACCCCTGGGTATCGTTTCTCGAAGGAAGACCATCGCGCTCTCGTAAGTGCATGATTCCCATGTATTACAGATCGTTATGCCATCAACTGCTACGTACTGCACTGAAATCTTGCCATTGTGTATGAAATGGACTCAGGATATTTATCCACACGCTGTACAACCTATACACAAATATAACTGAACACATTTAATTTATATGAGCAAATTCCATGTGTCAACCGTCTATGTACGTTGTTTTCATTCTTATTGACAGACATCGCAATATGAAGACATGAAATCGATGGCAAAGCCGAAAGACTCTACTACAAACAAAGATGTCACACTGAGAACATATTTGTAAAGCTATTTTTCAGATCGACCATACAATTGGAAGCTATAATCCAAGTGAATGTGCTCAACAAGATCAATATTACAAATTTACATATTACATTTCTAAGTTGGAGCTTACAGTATGTGTAAATTTACATATTACATCTCTAAGTTGGAGCTTATAGTATGTGTACATTACAATATAACCATGTAAAGGAAATATTGTCTATGCATGATAGCTGGCAAGCCTGGGGAAAGTAGAATACAAGCATACATTTACTTTATCCAATATCATGTTTATGTAGTCATAATATACGCATTAGTTATAGTATTTTCAAATAATGTGTAAAAAAAAATACCAAAAATATCTATATCCAGACAAAGTTAAAAACAAGTTTTTTTAATGCAATAATTATATTTCAATCATTCAAAAAACTAAAAGTTCTAATTGTATATGGTAAAGAAAATATGTTGTGAGTGTTGACACAATAGTAGTTATTTATATATTTGCTTTCCACATTACAAATTGGGATGACATGTAGCAAACCGCATATTCACATGTTTTCTTAAACATACAAACAAAATGTGTCCTTGTCTGTATACCTGGTACATTCAACATACAACACCGCCTGTCTAATCTTGTCAGCCCTGCTCTAAACATGTACACTCTCCGTCTCTGTCTCTAAACATGCACGCTCCATTTCACATTGCAATTTACATGACTCTTTACCATGTGATGATGACTACTTCAGTATGACATCATGACATGACCAACTTACATGACAACAATAGCAAATTAAATGACCAAATGAAATGGCCAAATGATATAGCCATATGTCCACATGGCATGACCAAATGACAACATGAGCAGACGACATGACCACAAATGTCAAAATGTGACAAAATACCAATGTAATAAAATGTCCACATGACGACATGACATGACCAACTGACAGTGACAACACGAGCTAATGGCATGAATAAATGACAACAAGACCAAATGGCATAATCGCATGATCAAATGGCAAAATGTCCATATGGCAACATCATGACATGATAATACGACCAAATTGTTTATTAACCTCCAACAAGCAATCCATGACAATCTTGTACATGCCTTCTTTTATGTGTTCTACATTTGTTCAATCACACTGACTTCATCCTTGCCAAAATGTACAGATTGGAACACCAGAATGAATTGTACATTTTATATATGCAGCAGACTGCAGTTACAAAAATATCAACAATGTACCCATTTATACACTCACTGTCTTGCAAGAGACAGTTCACCATGGCCAGCTGTGATGTCAAGATCTGCTATTTCTGAAGGTACCGGGCATCAATGATTGACCACCACTGACCACCTCCACTGACCAGCACAGCTGAGGTACTGCCAAGAGTTAAGTGTACCTCTGCATTGTTTTCATTCCAATGTTGTGCAATGTGTGTAAACAGTGTATAAAACTCCAGCAATTTCATGAGGACTGGTAAATCTGAGAAGTTACCCGTCCTCATAAATGTTGGCCAGTGATCCAATAATCGATGATATATACAACTTGAAAAACTAACAAAAAGTAACACAACATGCAGGTGTGCAAGGATAAAACGTTACCCGTCCTTGCTGAAAATAACCCGTCGCGGGCGTGCGGACTGGCTCTATTTCAAACACTGGTGTAAACACTGAACATCAGAGAGTACATTAATTACAACAATGTTTAGTCACTGGTCACTGTTTAGTCACTGGTCACTGTTTAGTCACTGGTCACACAGACTGGTGGGCATCATTCAGGTAGCTTAATGGACAGGTAAACTTTAATCATGGAAATATTCATAGACTTTTCAATGGAAAAATATGATTTGGCCCATAAAATATTTTACAGACAATCAGAGAGCTTGGTTAGAAAATGGGTGTTGCGCAACAGGAAGTTGATGGTTTGATTATTTGATATAATTCTAGGTGCATCAGTTTGACCAAAATTGGCTCAAGTGTACAGACTCAAATTGAAAATGCACCTGTAAATAGAGGATCTAACATGAGTGGTCATTTAATACTGAATTTATTGAACGAGTTGGTAAAACTGATATTGTGCGAGGCTTTGCCGAGCACAATATCAGTTTTACCGACGAGTTTAATAAATTCAGTATTAAATGAACACGAATGTTAGATTCTATTTATCACATAACTCTAGAAAAACTATATTATCGACTTTCAGCAGTTTGAAACACTGGACGAATCCACAGTAACTGTGAAAAACGTTCTCTCTGAATGATCGTCCGTGCAGTCCGTGCAGATGCACGCTCATATAAACCGGTGTCCTGTCACATGCCTGTGAAGCAGCAAGTATGTGTTAACGCAACATAGACAAGGAACCTACATGATATTGCACTAGTGCAATATATTTATATTTATTGCATGGGTTTTATTAAACTCCAAAACTCTATGTTATGTGATAATGTAATCTATATACCATATATATTGTTAACTGGTAGTGCCCAAATTCAGATGTTCGAAGCTGTTGACATACTCAAGCGCTGACCTGCTTTGGTATTCAAATGAGGAAGGAAGCTAATTTGCATAGCCAATGAAATGCTACAGAACTCCTATGAAGTCATAGATACACACACAAAAATGCACATGAAAAAGAAAACATAAAACATATATTTATGCTATCTGGTATGTAGTGTTTATAATTTACTAAAAATACGGTAACGGGGCGAGTTACCTGTTGGAAGAGCATTACGACAATACAGTGTGAATGAATATGGAGTTTAACGTCGCTGCGGGAATATTTCACCCATTTGCGACGATGGACAATACATAAATTTGATGATAAATTTGTGTGGACTGCAACATGGTCATAATGGTTGGCATGCATTAACCCTCTACATGCTGAAGGCAACCAAAAGAAGAAGTGCCTGTGCCTAATCCAGCAGAGAAAGGGTTAAACCATATACACATTGATCGGGTAATAATGTAACTAACCATGAGCATGTGTACAATATGGAACACGCGCACTATAGATTATTATTATTATTAATTATTATTATTATTATTATTAATATGTCATCTACAAATTTTGACTGAATTCCCCATCAGTTGACCTCTTAACAAAACCAATATAGCTTATCCCGGACATACCATGACATACATCATCCCATCTACAACTGTACCAGTGAACCAGTATAAGCATTAACACACATGTTGTTCATTCCTCGAATCCATCAAATATCGCTGACATTAATCATAATCGCAAGTACATCTCATATAACAGAAATACACGGAATAGTCTGAATAACCCAACACCACAGAGATGTGTAATTCATCATGTCCAAGGTGAAGTGTACAAGCAGACCGGCTACCCTATACCAGTGTATACTTGGGAGAGATGTTATAGTTACAATACACGTGAGCTGTCTCATGTTGCCTTCCTTGTTCATCACTATTGATCATCAACCTGCCACTTTCTCATGTTTCTATACCACCTGGATCATTGTCTATTGGTCATACAGTCAGACTGTGTCAAATGTCGTGATGCCTGTGTGTTTGTTCTGACTGTGTCAATGTCATGATGCCTGTATACTAGTACTCTTAACTGTCTCAATGTCATAATGTCCATGTTTCATGTGATGCCTGTGTGTTTGTTCTGACTGTGTCAATGTTGTGATGCCTGTGTGTTTGTTCTGACTGTGTCAATGTCGTGATGCCTGTATACTAGTACTCTTAACTGTCTCAATGTCATAATGTCCATGTTTCATGTGATGCCTGTGTGTTTTTTCTGACTGTGTCAATGCCGTGATGCCTAGTACTCTTAACTGTCTCAATGTCATAATGTCCATGTTTCATGTGATGCCTGTGTGTTTTTTCTGACTGTGCCAATGCTGTGATGCCTAGTACTCTTAACTGTCTCAATGTCATAATGTCCATGTGTAATAATATAACAATAATAATAACAATAATAATAATAACAATAATAATAATGCGAAAATGTATATTGCACCAAGTCCTCGCTTGAACATGAAAGCATGTATAAAGCTCTACATAGTCAAAGGATCTGTGTGCACTCAATTCCTTCTCAACTCCCTGGGGACCATACAACCCAAGCTGCAGTTCAAGGTACTACATGGTCATCATTCATATGTCCATCTCATCCTTCAAGTTACCCATTCCCTTGTGGGTGAACAGAGGCATTTTCGAACTAAGCCACTTGTGGCCAACACAATTCATGAATAATACTTGTATTTGGCAACCCATATTTGTGATACGTATCATATTCGCCACTAGGTGTATTCGTTGCAGCTCTAATCCATAGGTACAATGTTTATTGTTAATGTGCAATCTTTTGATGCTTTCTCTTTTGTGTGTTGTTATGTTTTATTGAAATCATAAGAATAAGCTGCTGCACTAATTTCGTTCGGTGTACCAATATCTAATGTTGAATGACAAAAGCAGTGACTAGACCATTGTATCCGTACACAATAAATCTTATAAATCAGTTGATTTTCATGAATAAAAGTCATTTCAAAGGGGTGTAAAAAATATAATACTAAACTTGTGTCTGTTAGATACCATTTATCTTACAACTCATTGTTTTCAAACGTATCTAACTCGCTTTTGCTCGTTAGATACACTTGAAAATATGGTATCAAACGGACACTCATTTATTATTCTCTATATATACCAGTACAATCCGAGTGTATCAATGTCATGAAATCCATTAACTGTATCAATGTCATTATGTCCAAAGGTATAATCTGACTATAAATAAATAAATAAATAAATAAATTCAATGTCCATATTAAGTTTATTATAAAACAAATAGTCTGATGAACTTGAACTGAAAGAAAAAATGAACAACCAAACACCAACACATTACATGGGTTTGCTCCTGTCATTTCTCACAATATTAATGATGTTAATCAATGTTAATTTAGCTGGTTAGGGTCAAACACTTTTAATAAGGTTGGTTACCGGAAACACATAATACTCTGATCAATATGCTAAAAGAACATCAGATGATGAGATTACAACTGGTATGACGATGTTATTATAATGGTATTACAACTAGCTGGTAAGAAAATCAGATACTAGTAATAGAAATTACAACTGGTAAGAAAATTAGATAATGACATTACAACTAGGAAAAACATGAGAAAATAACCAGATAACTAGTAATATCAGAAAATTACACTATGACTTGTAAGTGATCAGAGAATGACATTAACCATCCTTATGCTGGCCGCACACTAGCAATTTTTCGTTGCCGACGCATCCTCGATTTTTGTCGGCTGACAATTTTTAGTCTCATCGACCGATCGCACAATATCTAGCATGTTTTGATATTTGGAGCAACGCACACTAGACGATGGAAACATATGGAAATCGGTGACGGAAATCGTTAGTGTGCGCCCGCTATTATATAATACACCAGTAGGTCTGGCTCTCTTATCTGCATCTAGACCATGTTGACTAGTAGACCTGGTAGACCTGGTAGACCAGGGGTAGAAATAAGTGTACATTTCCAGATAGCCAGGAGGACAATCTATTCTGGAAACTAGGGCCCTTAATTTTAACATCTAAGGCACTAAGGGTCATTAATTTTAATGAAAATCAAGAATTGTAATAAAAAAGAAAGGTGGTGTCAAGCTGATTCTTGTAACGTGTAAAAGGTACATTCCTTGATAATAATCATAAACAGAAAAAAATATTTAGGTATACTGTCAGACCTAGTTATAATGGTCTCCATTATCAGGGTTTCTCCGCTTACCTGTCAACTTTTAACCAATACCAATTTCCTACTACTTTAAATCGATGAATGATTGATCCGATTATCCCATTGTTTCAATTACCTGTCAGATTTGAACAAAACAGAAGTGTCCGGTATAACAGGGTCTCACTGTACCTCAATTGAGGTGCATGTGTGCGAGTGTATGATTATGTAAATGTATGGGTTATAAACTTTTATTTAAGTTTATTCATCAGTTTAAAAAAGAAAGAACAGACTATTGAAAATCTAGAGGGCCAAAAGAACATGCCAGAAATGAAGTTTGCATGCCCTACAATGGTTTTAAGTGCCTTTGGCCCATGTGCAGGCGTTAGTTTTATCCATGTAGATAGACGTAGATCTGGCTCTTGGTGAGATTATCAGGTGATGATACAGTACAGTGCAGGTGACATAATCCTCTGATTGCTAGCGAGCACCTGTGTGAGTGGCTTCCCGATCGCAGGTATTACCCAACACTATCACATGCATCTGTGCATCATCATGTGTACCATGTGTACGATGGGAATTGTCAGATTGGTTCTATGCTAACTATAACCTCTTCAATATTATTTTGAATGATATTCAATTGCATGTTGTCAGTTTTCATAATTCCAAACTATTGCAGGACTAACTTGACTAATCCTAAATGTATTCTAGTTATATCTAAATAATACACATGAACATTGTAATGTGAATTACAGGTATTCTACAGTGTTCAAATTAATAGGGGGTCCTGGGGTCATTTGAAAACCTGCAATGTTAAAGGTAACTGTGTGACCCCCTGAAAATTACAGATTTTACCACCCTTAACATTGGGTCTATTGAGAATGACCCCATTATTATTTTCTTTATTTCGAACACTGCAGTCTATATACCTACATGCAAATACCAAGTGCTGATCCATCACTCTAACCACCCTCACAATCTCCACCACCCCCCACCTGTGACCTACTTGGGGAACCAGCTACTTATAAATGATTCATAGCAAATAATTAAGAAGGGGGACACACCCTATCATGAGGCTGTCATTAACTAGCTGCAGTATGTGTCCTAAGAGTGTCGGAGAGTGTCAGCGGAGAGTGTCAGCATCAATGTCCTACCACAGTGTATTAATGTGGGATTGACAGCAGCTTATCAGGAAGGGCATCGGCCAGAGGCTATTTGAGACTTTGACCATTTTACTTACATCATTTATTAAGTTTGGTATATCTTACATTTGTGGTATTGCTTATAATAAACATGATAAATGGTAACAAATTTGAACATGTATACAAAAAAAATTGTATCTAGTGCTTGTTCTCTGTAAACTAGAACACAAAAGTGATTGACATCTTAACAATTATAATGATTAAGAGCATGAGGTAAGAAGTGAATTCTTGTTTTACGTCACAGCAGGAATCTTTCACACTCATTTAATATTTCTAAAAATGTCCACCATGGCCCTGATAATAAATCAATATTTCATAAATTATAAATGTTCTACAAGGTAAATTAGTTGAAATTAAGTGTGATTAATACTATTAGGGTAAGTAATAAGTATCCATTAGGGCATTTCCAATACGATATACATGATAATCAATATTACAATACACGATTTCTTATATGTAAATTGCACTACGGTGCATATTATTCATGAATAAGAATTATCTGATGTATTGAGTATCAGATAATAAAAAAATCTGATAATCATTATAATGATTTATTACTAGATGATCTTGCCCATATGACATACAACTATATTGTGGAGCAATGGGTACCATGATCAGACAAGCAGAAATGGTTGGCCATCATTACATACTGACCTACTTAGGGTTAACAAGTTGTCAGGTATTCTCCCCTGAGGCTTGAGTGAACATGAGGAAGGGAACATGTTACCATGGTTATATGTCTACTAGAATACTGTTTTAATCATGTTAATATGTATAACTGTTATTTCTAGCTGCATGTATAAAATACATTCAGTAAATTGTAATTCATCATCATTTACTCTGTAGCACAGGTGTGTAGGGATAGAAATTAACACTAGCCCGGAGCTATTTAACCCCAAGCTAAAGCAGTGTTTAACATGTTTAATGGAGGTCCAGGAGCCATTTAAAAATGTGCAATGTTAAAGGTATCTGTGTGACCTCCTGAAAATTACAGATTTGACCTCCATTAACATTGGGCCAATTGAGAATGACCACTTATTATTTTCTTAATTTCGAACACTGTAAAGGTCTCCTAAGGGCTAGTAGAAATTCAAGTTTTATTTTATTTATAAATATTTGTTATTTGTATGATCATGATTCAGGCTAGTAAGATTTAAAGGTAAGTTTCTATCGCAGCATAATCATGATAAAATATTTCAAAGTAGGATGCCAATAATTATCCTGTGACCATGGTGACCAGGTGACACATGTATTTCTTTAATAATTATTGGAAATCCACCTACACATGGAAATTCACTGTAGCCAACTTCATCTAGACATATATTTTTAGATTTGGTAGCTTTCTGTCAGTTATGCTTGGATTGATGGGAAAAAGTATTTGCATACAAAGATTGCATGGGATACTAGATGGAATCATGATGAACCTAAATGATAAGGCACTTGACGGCTGGAATTGGTACATATACTCCCCAGGTCATTGAGATGGTAAAATGAGTGCGTAATTAATTATCCATTGACTGTGGCAATTATTTCTGATAAAATAATATTTTAAGTATGTTTTCTAGTGTGGCTAAAGTGCATTATGAATGGGCATTGCCCCTGTACGTCTTGCCCGACCTACAGGGGCAAGTTAAATTATACTGCAGGCAACCTACTTTTTAACATTTATCCCTTTGGTGCCATTGCAACTTGCCCCGACTTGCTCTGCGGGCAAGTAATTCAAAATGTTAGTCTGGAGCCCTGCATTATTATCATTATCATTATTAGATTATGCTGTACATTAACGTTATTATTACTGTATTATTATTATTATTATCAGATTATGCTACATACAAACTGATTGATATCAATACCATATGTTTTATTTTAGGGATTACTCTGTTGTTGCTGTCCATTTAGTTATCATAGTACTACAACAAGCTGTACAGTCTTGGAGAATGACAAGACAGACCCAAAGGTGTTAATAACTCTCCTGCTAATATATGAAAAGTACAAGGATTAGCATAATTAGGAAAAGTCCAAACGTCCCAATTAACATGATTAACTTCATCAATAAACTACAACAAGTAGTCCGAAATCTAACACTAACAGTGTTACTGTTATGTTCATATTAGATTTTGGAAGAATAGTTTTCTAAATCGTAGATACTGTATACTATATGTGATATAGTGACAAATAAAACAATGTGTTTCTTCCACAATTCGGTTTTCACACTGGGAAATAAAAATAAAATGGTAAGTAAAATTCAATTAGAATTTAGGAGTATCGTATCATTTTTTGCCACTCATGAAAATATCAATGTCCACCCACTCAATGAGATAGACATGGAGAGTTTACTCAGTTTAGGTATGAGAAAAAAATACCTGAATAACATACTAGTAGTACCTTTCCATGTTTATTGTAATATTTCATCCCAGGTAATATCAAGTGTACAAGACGTGTGTCACTGATAAACCATAAATTTAACACATTGTTGTCAATTTGTTGCAAAATTTAGTTACCATATTTACTTTCACTATTTAAAACATATATCAAAGTAACAAAGTATACATTATGTTCAACAGAGGGATGGATATATAAATATAATGCACTTAGACAATGCCAGTTGACTACATTTTAGTACATAATGTGTGGAAGAATATAGATGATTATCAGTATTCATCCAATCCCCACAATAGTTTATTACCTGCATATGTGTTAATATAAATATTGGATATGATCATGTATTCAATAAAAGGTTATGCGGAATAATGACAAACGTGTTTTATTCAAATATCCTTGACCAGGCCTATTTTAAATGGTAAATTTTACATATAATACTGAGCATGTTTGTATAATTACCAGGTACAGAGCTACTACCTGATCACTTTACTATTCAAATATCAAATATCAAGATCACTGATCAGCTGATCATTTCCATGTGTAATTCGATCTGGAATATTAGCAAGATTATCGTGTTGTCATAGGTGTTCATACAATACATCTACGCAGTTTGAGATAGACATAGATATGATGTAGTATTAAAACAAATAACAATAGGTAAATATTGACAGCACCGCCTTACTCACCTGTAATGTTATCAATATGATGGACATGTATAAACAGTTCATTCTGCTGCTATGTACACCCTCTCCTCAAATTGTCGCAATTGTTACAGAGAAATATTCCTGTAGACCGCATCTACCACACCTGTGGCCTGTCCGTAATCCTCATATCACAGTTGAAACGCTTGATCCCAACACAAGAAGTAAGTAGAATCCCCGTTTATCACAGACTAGAAATTACTGAAGTAAAACTAAAAGTGGCAACTTTGGAATGTCAATATTTCGTATTCACCGACTGGGTTTCGTTGTGTTTTCAGTGGTCGTGAAGGCAAAGTAGGCCTGACAGGCGTTGTAATGGTTCCAATAACGTTCACCTGTCGACCACTAGTCACAGTAAAATGTCGGTGTCCCCAAATGCGACTTGCTCACAACTAAACACCGACATTCGATGATCTCGCCTCGCCCATTTTTACCTCTCACGACTCTTGGTCTAGTGCATCCTTAGTCCGTGACGTCACGTAGCCTCGTTTTGACCTCCGGCGGATTCCCCTAGCTCTTTATAAAAGACTTGTCCAGTCAGGCGTAACTATGGAACAGAATATAATAGTTTTCTGTAAATGTTTCCCATATTCAAACTGCTATACTATTTTGAATATTTGGCATGGTGTAGTTTGTATTGTGGGTCAAGTTATAATGTG
>JAUTBV010114623.1:2009-13833 GCA_032361325.1 Lepetodrilus fucensis
GGGTTGTACAGTAGGATCGACTGTAAGGGTTGTACAGTAGGATCGACTGTAAGGGTTGTACAGTAGGATCGACTGTAAGGGTTGTACAGTAGGATCGACTGTATCTTCAGGGACATGCTACATAACTACGTTCCTCTTTATTGAATCAGCTGGAAGTCGTAGTGGAGTTTACGAAGACTACATTAGATGGACGTACAGTGTTTGTGTGAATGTCTCGTGTGTTTAGCTTGCATATAGTATTGTCATACTGTTTCTGTGCTCAATGTTTGTGGTCTCGAGTATTTCATTATTTGATGTCGATTTCATTTATTTTACGTCAACGTTGAATTGGTGCCAATGGAGATCGTCGATGTCTGCTATCCCCGTTGTTACAGTGTAAACCTGTCAGAAACACTGTGTAATTCCATTGGTGTATGTCGTAGTTACTCTCAGTCGATTGCCTTATCTCTGAATGATTGATGTGTCCATATAGTCTCGTCCAGAGATACTGCCTCAACACCATCAAAGTGTGTCGTCCCATTCCTCTCAAGACTCACAGATAATTCCATAGGCCTGTTTCAGAACGTCGCAGCGCTGTTTTTACTGAACGATACGTGCAGATTTCATCAAACGCAATTATCTTCTAAACCACGTCTTATAACGTAGAGGATGGCTATCACCTATCGCGTCTTACAACCATAGTATTCACATTTACATGGATGTAGTAATCTGGTATTGAGCAACACCAGAATCTTGTTATTACAGTTTGTTCCGGCGATGAAAGCATCAGACGGCGAAATTGAAACGGGCTAAAGGAATTATTAAATGTTATTACTTGCCTGCATGGATACATACAGTTGTATCCGGTATACAATGTTTCTATTTCTTTATTGATTAAGCCTGTTTTGATGCCTGGAACACGGCCGTCAAAGGGAGTGTACTTCTAGTGAAGCACACTAATGGTCCAGGAAGTAGGCACAGAAGGGCAATGGCATCGTAGCATTGTGAGCTATCAAAGCGATCAAAGTTAAAGGGATGTTCCTCAAGTGCCACCAGATTTGTGGAATACGTTTGCATATTTTCGTATGATCGGCCGAGCCTATATTACACACGCAGATATGCCGTACCCAATCACAGAAGCATCACTCATAAGTAGCCACAGATATACTAAAGACACTGTGTTTTTTTAGTTGAAGTGCATGTTGCATGTTTACGCCTTTCTGGCGATTGCAGATCAAAGTGTGCAGTCCTTGGTAGAAAAAGCATGTTTCCTGTCGTATTCCTGTCTCTAAATGCACTTTTTTTAAAACGTGATTCTTAGTCAATGTCTTTATTGATTAAACTCAAATATATGAATCATTGTGAAATTTGCAGTTTTTCGATACAATTGTATAATGTATGTGCTTCTTGCTACGAATATAAACTATGTAGTTTAACATTAGATAAATTACCTAATATAAATATGAACGAATTTGATCATGGTTATTGAATATACATGTACATGATGACAAATTAAATGCGGGTAAACCCTGTTTCCTACAAAGCTGAGTCTGTATATTATTGTTCTGCTGTCTTTACAGAATCCATAACATCTTCCATGACCAATGAGCTCACGAGAGGTCCTGTACGAAGTAACCTACTGCGCAAGGCAAAGCGGAAGTCGCTCCGGATGTCAATTGTGATAGTGCTAGCCTTCGTGGTCTGCTGGACGCCATATTACGTACTGTTCATCTGCTTGTCCTTCTTTAAGTGGGAGCAATTCGACCCCAGGACATCGCTGTGGTTGTTCTTCATAGGAATGACAAACTCTCTGCTCAATCCGCTCATTTACGGCGCATTCCAGCTCTGCAAGGTGAACACCACAAGGTTAGTTAGTAGGCAGGTCTTCTGGAAGTTGACGTGCGAACATGAACTAACACTAACGACCCGTGACATTATTGCAATGGCTAGGTCTTCTGAAAGTTGAGGTGTGGTTATAGGCTAACATTAACAGTCCCTGTTCAGTTTTCTCGAACATTAACACGCAAATATATACATACGATCATGAACATCACACTGACAGTACGGGAACATCATAAGAGTTGCAACATTGCAGATATACCTTTGTAACAGGAACTTTGCAAACAGAAACCGATGTAGGATGTTCTTATGAGACAGATACGACATATACTATATGTTATAATAGATACACACGCAAGTACATCGATAGACATACAAACACAGCAACATAGTAGGTTTTTCCAATCAGAAGAATCTAAAGGAACCAACAGACACATTATAAGTATTCTGCAACTTGTTTTTCTATGGGAACGTTTCAATGATAGTTTCACTTTATGTTTCCCATGTAGTAAAACAAGCAACACTCTACCTGGGAAGTGCTATATAGGTTTCTGTTAGGCTTCCTAATTATGACAGCCTAGCATGTTTTTGCTGTGTAATTTGCTATTCAGATATGCACGGACATGCTGACGCGTGGCATTTACCTCCGGCAAGTTGACATTTCTACTAATCAATGACGATGTAGACGCAGGCATATTTACTGTATTCATCAATGCCAACTTACGCGACAGGCAGCTAGTTTATGAGAGGTTTACTAAAGTCCATACGGAGTTGAGCATAAACCAACATCTGAAAGTCGTATAGCAATCCTCCCATTTGCGACCGGGTTAAGTATAAGGAATGTGTATGGATGGCCATTACCCGCATTGTCTCCAAGTCCAGTCATGGATCGCGTAGGTGTGCAAGCTAGAACCCAGGAGTAATTATGGTGATCGTGACTGCATGATATATAGAGGACTACATCCGCCAGGATTCAGTAGGAAACCAGAGACATCCGCCAAATACGTGAATCTCGACCTAAAGCCGACGGAGTGTTGCTTCATCGTCAATTGTACCAATATCCGTAAACAACGTGTTGTCCTGGTTGATGGCAGTTCTTCCTAGAAAGTAGACTTAATGCGTCAGCGATACTAATACGAAACCGTCGGTGAATTGTATAATTTAATTATATCCCAGTCTCGCTAGCCTCTAGCGGGGGTACTTGTCAGGCCAGGAAACGCAAGTTTGCAGAATGTATACTCCGTGTTCTTGAAGTCCACTTCCACCTGTCCACGGTATGAGGTTATATACTTATCATGATAGCAGGAATCCAATCGCGGCACGCAATCGTTAGTCACGCGAGTTCCAGCGCACGGAGAGTCCGGTACTTAAAGCGTACGACTCCGGCCTACTTGTTCTTTTAGGGATAACGTCTACAGTACAGGATCGATGTATTAATATAACCAAACTACGCAGAGTCTAAGTCAATGTTTAACGTAATGATTTAGTTGTTTGCTACATCGTGCTTTCTGTCACCATCTAATACTGACGGAGTAGGAACTCAGGGCACCACACCAAATACTAATTCCGAGATAATTTGATTCACCTATCTACCGGCACCAACTGGGTATACCTCCTTCTGTCAACTTCCAAATGACCTACTAGTAATTCATCTACCTCCTTTGACTTTTTGTACTCCGTGCATTTGTTGTTCATGACATATGTTTGTGTGTACTTCCTCCCGTCGTGTATATACAGCAGATGTTCTATTCAATTGCAGATGTAGGTTTTCAGAACCAATTTTAGGCATTTTTAATTATTAATTTATTTCGATTACACCAAACCCTTTTAGCATGCCAATGATCAGATGTATGTATTAGCCTTATTCAACGATGTTCGCGGAGTGTTACAATATTAATAAGCAACGCCCAGTGACTGTAAACACTATTTGAATACAATTTGAGTTGTTTCGTTGGTACTGTTAACGGAATTTATTTTAGAAAGTGTTATTTTCATTGGATTCATGTGCAGAAAAGTCCAAAGTTTACAAACCAGACAGTCAAGCTATACTTCTTAATACCAATTTGTGTTTATTCTGGTTTATGCGTTAAAGTAAACAATCCGACTTCGGCTTACTTAACGTGGAACTGAAAACCTATCCGGCTTTTGAATATGTATGTGTGTATTTGTACCATGCTACTGTTGGTTGTCATCTGTGCTGGTTTCATAGGTAATACTTTCATGCCACTTTTTGATAACGTTCTTTACAAGAAGTGTCATGAAGGATATACTATAGTTTGTGCGTGTTGTTATTAACCGGCAGTTGTGTCATATTCCAACAAAAGAGACCGTATACGGCGTCTCCAAGCGTACTGCGGAAACATTCAACATATATAAACTGTACAATATGTCCAATGATATTCACTTGCAAATACGTGTACAATACAATCACTTTGCTAAGTATGTTATATACTAGTACTTCCTAAGCTGTCAACATATGTAATTCGATTGTTTTCTTATGTTCAGCCATCAAACCACTGTGACGGTATTTCCGTCAAAACATCATTGGAAATCGGCTCTCTCGGGGCCAAAGGTCGAAAGCTACCGTACGTTTCTATAACTACGTGTCCTCATCTTGGCGTACACCCCCAGTGTGGAAGTCTACTATGACGTACATTATCAGTGTTCACGCTACCTCCTGTAGTGTCTCCCCCTATGTGCACGACAATATAGCAGTAGATGTGCCTCTCCTTTCTTTTAAGTATATCATTTATGGAATAGACATCAGGATATACACGATAGAGTAACGACAATGCTGACTATAATAATAAACCCTACTTCAACATGTTCCTGGTCAATAGTATTTATATAATACGCAACACAAAATACCTTCTATTACTTGAACATCTATTCCCAGTATACTAGATAATTTCCAGTACACTAGATAATTTCCAGTACACTAGATAATTTCCAGTACACTAGATAATTTCCAGTACACTAGATAATTCTCAAGAAATTATTTTCGTTATTACTTTTCCCATAGTATTTATACGGAACGAAGCCAGGCCGTATATGTATATATGTAATGATAATAATAATAATAATAATAATAATAATAATAATAATAATAATAGGAAGAAGAATAGGTAGATTTTCATAGCGCAAGTGCTTCTATGCATCAGGACATGCTCTCAACTTAACATGACAACTTGACTGACATTGATCGGGTTTCCTAGTATCACCACTGTCAATATTAACGTTCCCATGTCGATCGTCTCTTATATCATTTAGACGATTCCGATACAATCAGGCCAAGTATGTAAAGGATCGGGTGTCGATGTCACCTCGCTGGGAATTGGAGAAACAAACATTGCAGCGGCTGGAAATATAATTACAGGAATCCATGTAAATCACGCGGAACACTATAGCATGGGTCAGAGAGAAACGTTGCCGATGATTTCCCCTGATCAACTCTCAGTATGAATATGATCCCAGGATGGCACTGAGAGCTTCACTATGTAGTACTAGGATTACCCGCTTTTTTTAAAATAGCTTGACCGATGTTAGCTATAGGTTATTGTTTGATTCGCCACAACCGTTTGTTTGCTTCTTCATAGTCGTAATCACGCTCTAGCTTCCATGGCTATATATTCACTAGCTAAGTAATACATGATAAAGTCCACTGGAATCATGACCACGTGAATAAGCTACATAGTCTACTTAAGATAATCGTTTAAGGCACTAGCAGTCACACCAAACTGATAACCATCTACTGGCGTATCTGTTATTAACAAAACAATTGTCTTCATGGATGTCGATATTTTCGTTCAGGGAAGCCTACTCCAATTCCCGTAGGCATGACTGTTCGCGAAGGAATATTGTCTTACACGAGGGATGGAATTCACATTCCAATATATAAGACCGTGTCATTTCTGGAAGATTCCTGTTCACTCGAACGTAAAGCAGTCGTGCTAGACCAAATATTACTTAATTAGACGGAGGCGGGTGGTAGCGCAATGGTAGGATATTGGTCTTTGGAGCCAAATTCCCCAGGATCAAATCCAGTCCCTGGCGCCCGCCATTAATGTTCGTTAAAGTTGCCTTTACGAAGCCATCATGATAAGATGCGATGTCTGTACCGTGGAAATACAGTTACCATCCTTGGTCCGTCAGTACCAGCCGGTGCTCGCAGGCTTACTGTAGAATTCACCGCTACGGAAGTACACGCATGTATTTTATTGGTATTCGTAATACATCAGGATATGTACATTGTAGGAAAAGCTCGCCAGATCTGAAGAAAATTACCACTTACACCGCTGAAAGCATCTTCAGGGACAGATGTGTCTTGAACGTGGTCAGGCGTTAACGAGGATGTCAATCTGTGATGACTAGTTCAGGTGCTCACCTATTTCCACGGATATCCGTCCCTATCGGCGTCATCAGAGAGGGCTACCGTACCGACATAGCGCCCGTCTCTGTACACCAGTGGGCAGACCAGCCTAGCTGGAGAAAACATTCTCGTGATAAAACACAATCCAGGCGATTAATTACAATGTTTGAAGCCCGAGCGTTGATTACTTCCTTCCAGGTTTTTCGTAAATTAATACGTCGTCGACTAGTATATGGTTAAGACGTTATGTACACCGATAACATACGGCTCATTATATTGAAGTATGTATGATGTTGTGGCACTCTGTTTTATTGCTATTATTCCGACCTTTTAAGAGAAATGTTCAAGGGAAGTTCATTTACTACGCCATTTTATTGCAACTTAAAATTAGTTATGTGAAATATAACCGGAAACGTAGAACAAAATATAGCGATAGCTCGACATCTGGAAGCACTAGCTTTCATGGATATGGGGAAAATACATTTCTCTCAGTTTTTTTGTTGTTGGAATGTTTCCCTGTGCTAACAATTGTTTGAAGTGACACCGCAGAGTTGGGTGGGAAACATAGGTTCACTGATTCTGAACGTACCTAAAACAAACTGGCATGTGAAAGTGAACATCTTGGTAGTTTTTCAAATATTATTTGTTGTTATATTTTACATTAAACAAATAATATATAAGGAAAACCCACTTTAGCATAACTCAAGTGCTGTTTGATTATCATAAATATGTAAAGGGACCATATTGGCATGCATTCTACACTTTATACACACGTATACATCATGCTCAGAATGAAAGGAAAGTCCGAGACAACAAATATTACAGTTTTCTGGATTCGAAAGTTGACTGTGCCTTGTTCCATGGTAGGATACGTGCAATGTATCCGCTACGGGCCACTACTTAATTAACACATACATTGCTATCTAAATGAGTTCAAGTCGTGTAATTATTTCGTGAATCCAGTATGAAGGAAATCTAAATGATCTAAACTAAATCTAAATGATCTAAACTATTACCTTGCCTGACTCAATTTAGAAGCAATTCCAGAGAGTAGACAATTATCTTGTTCCTGAGCCCAGCTTTACGTTGACGTATCTAATAACAGCTATCCAAGTATAATATATAGGATGCTAGAAGTCGTCTTAATGCTATTCCTTTTCCATATAAAAAGGCAAACATGTTGGCTTAATGCATGGATGGAACAAGCTAGTAGATAAACTAGCATTCTGATTAATCGTCAATTGTGACATAGCAAACGTATCCATAGTTTTAGTTATTATTATACACAATACAGCTGCATTATATATACGATACGTTCGATACTTCTGACTGTATGCATAATGTACACTAGTCTGACTACATATATATACACATTAGGTATTCACGGCATTGTCCATGAAGCGAATACTCCAATATGAAGCTAATTAAATATAAGTTGAAGGTTTTATGTCAATGTCCTATATAATGGTGAGTGAGTGAGTGAATATGGAGTTTAACGTCGCTGCGGGAATTGTTCACCCATTTGCGATGATAAAGCAATTAATTTTATTTATTTAATAAAGATATTACAAAGATTGCAGCACGTACAAAGCATACATGTTTAAATGCAACATAGTATTCTCCCCCTGTATGTACATAGTCCTGTACAATCGTAGAGCTCGTACATCTGCCATCTGCTGTAATAATTGTCTGTGGCTGTATACTTGCCCATGTACCGTCCAGCGCTGCTAGTGTACCTTCCCATGGTGTCAACCCTACTCGTGTATATACCCAACGTCATTTACCACGCTAGTATACCTGTCTATGTTACACGTGCTTGTGCAGTACATACCTAGACTAGAGTAACCCCCAGTTTGTATTCATTGATTGCATGCCATGTGATGTATACCCAAGTCACGTCCGCAAAAGGATATACTAATATATATATTGATACCTAATAATTATTAAAACTTGCTAAAACTATTGTAAAACCATCATAATTATACGACAACGTTTCGTCACTTCACGGATTTCTTCAGGTCAGAAGTATACTAATTATTAAGATATTATTAAGATATTAATCGCAATAATGACATGTACGCTTTATATATGCACGGTTCAAGATCATTGCATTATATCGTAAAACTATATCATGTATTGTATTATCTACTATTTAACATTAACTGTAAGAACAGACTCTAGTAGGGTACCACTGTATATGGCATGGAGCAACATTATTTTCTAATGTCTTCTAAAATATAATACCTTCTGACATTGCCCTTACTATTGTGTTACATTAATAGTATTCAGTGAATCTACACACAGAGGAGTTGTCTTTTACTCATCTAATTCATGTTTCTTTGTTTCCAGTTCTTGGAGAAGAGGCGCCTCGCCCAACTCAAGTCTAAAGATGAACGGGAACTTAGGAAAAACGTCCGGTCGCAACACACCTAGTACGAACAGTAACCCTACCTTTCACTCTCCGCACGGAGACTCGGCCAGGGGTCTCATCTTCAGCAGTCGGTGTACGCGGTGTGGTCGTAACAGCACCACCACCACCACCAACAGCAGCATCAACCATCACAGACTCAGATACACCGGCTTCTGTGAGCACGGTGTGTGTCGTCACGGAAGCGAGAAGGTTGACAAGCGACGCTTCACCACAGGTGACCTCCGCTACTGCTGTTTCTCTCACTCGTACTGACCGCTAAACAAAACATGAGAGAATTTCACTAAAAAGTACCGATGATATTATTGTTCCCATCCATGTTACACGCATTTATTTACAAATCAGGAAGACGCTTGTCTGATCTTTCAAAATAATCTGAGCGGAAACCAGTAATGTGAGTCAATTCGAGTATGTGTAGCCGTCAACATTGTTTAACTGTGATGTTGTCGAGGCATTACTGTCCATGCACTCGCTGTGATGTTAGATGAGATGTGTCGT
This sequence comes from Lepetodrilus fucensis, assembly GCA_032361325.1. Taxonomy (NCBI): domain Eukaryota; kingdom Metazoa; phylum Mollusca; class Gastropoda; order Lepetellida; family Lepetodrilidae; genus Lepetodrilus; species Lepetodrilus fucensis. The sequence continues at coordinate 11,123 of JAUTBV010114623.1, forward strand.
TGAGGATCGTACACGTGCGTCTATGGCGCAGGTAGTGTGTATACGTGCGTGCGTACCTATGTGCGTGTGTGATGTGTTACCGGATTCCTGATGGAACAGTTGGTGGAAAATATACATACGGAGAAGGATCGTATAAATAAACTGCCATCCGAGACTGTGCCGTCAGTATATTGATATTTGCATTACTTGAACATACATTAAAATAATCTGCAAGAATATGCTGCCAGTTTCTCCACATGCACACGGCATAACACATGAGAACCAAGCTAGATATAAATGAATAACCGATATAAATCATACACTCCGGTGGCGATATGCGCACACTATATCGTCTATAGATATAAAGATTATCTATCTTGATCTGTGTTCTAAGAAGCTATTGAGTTCTAGGTCAAGTCTGTGTCTGGACGGGAACATTGACCCGGTGTCTGGACATAGATCAGGCCACGCGCATCCGGATTCCTGCTAACTTCACAACTTGATATTGCTTGCAATACACCTGGAATTGTGAATCAGTTTTCAAATGGCATTGCATCAACTCTGGGGCATGTGTGCAACATAAGGATACTTCGATGTATTCATGGAAGACTGTTGCGAATGTGGCATTTTACTGAGATCCTTGGGAACGTTAACATTGCATGATATTCTACCTTTGGTTGCCAAGCAATACACACAATCGCTCCTTGTATCACGTGAAACAACATACATACAAACATCACTGTTGCGCTAACAGAAACTGCAGTACTTTCCTATAACTAGTATACATCCACCGGTTGCCATCTATCATACTATGAGCATCCGGTACGCTTGGAGGATACATTCCTGGTCTACGATTGGCTGAGTTTCTTCCATGCACGCAGATCGCACCTGCAGTTGTGATTGTAGACAATATCTCAGTGTTACAGTCACTACTGATCTACTCGACTCCTGGAACGAACGTGGACAGACTCCGGTCGACTGTTGCCAGAGATACATCTGTGATTGCTCAAATACAAAACGTTTCTCCTCTACATAGGTTATCTGGCTGTATTACTGTAATAGAACGTTCCCGTTCAAGGCAACGTCGAGACGCAGCCTACACATACAAGGTACAGTCAGTTTCATTGGCTAGCTGTGCTAACTCGTGCTAAGCCGCAATTGTTTATGGCGGCGTCATGCTTTTGTTGGAAGATGCATATTAAAATTTAAGTTATTACGGTTTCTTGACTTCTTTATTTTCCATTTCCCTGTTACTAATGTTTGGTTTGGTGTACTCGCTTGAGATGCATCATTCTCCACTACCGCAAGTGTCCATCGACCCTTCATTGGTGTTCACCATCTACCCTTCATTGGTGTTCACCATCTTCCCATGCTGAGTCAGCTCGCTGGTTGTGGTAATTATAATGCAGCCTTACCAACGTTCAAAGCTTCTCGTTCATCCCACTCCGTAGATCAACCCGGTACCCTGTGCCCTCTCTAGAGGTAGATATAGAGGGCACACGGTGCCTGAGGCCTGTTCAGGAGGGCGCGAACACGCGAGTACACGCGTGAAATGGCCTTGGAAACATTACATCCTTCATATGTGACGTCACGCGATAACTCGCGTAAACTCGCCCTTCTGAACAGGCCCCAGGTTGTTCCGTAGATGTGCATCGGCACCTACTATACATACTTTCCTGAGACAGAGAAGAACTGATGCAATTAGTTTAAACATGATATCGGATTAACAGCAGATATCACAAAAATCCGTTAAGTAATATCATGTTTTGTAATGGATAGTTCTTCCTAACGTAACGATACTGATTATGTATACTTCCTGTAAACGAACTACCTAGTTACACGTCTCCGTGAATGGATGTTCTGTGTCTTCCAATGGCATTGATATATGACAGTCACGACACTAAGAAGACCATGGCCGTAGATGACCTTGGTATATATAAATATATGAAAACAATAGTAAGTTTGGTTAAAGCAACGTTAGATGTATAACTATAAGTAACACGTTCACGTGTTTGGATACTAGGACTGAGATGAGACGAGCTAGCTGGGCATGACATACTGCAGAGATACGGGTATGGTGCTAGTAATACAAAGATGCCGAATGCTATTATAGTTTGTCATGAAATGCATTGATACCCATTGTTCAGATTATCTCGGAAAACATATTTCAGATTTGACCCGATTCCATTCCATTCACGAGCGACTGTTGCCCCACAGACTGTGGAACTTGTGTGAAATTTATGACACAGACATTAAACCAATATATGCCTTAGCAGGACAGTGTAATGTGATGAAATGAACGTACCCTAAGTGTACTGTAATACGTATAGCTGCATACCTCCTCAGACAGAAGTCGTCGCAAATGGGTGAATTATTCCCGCAGCGACGTTAAACTCCATAGTCACTCAGCCAGCAGGTCCACAGTGTAGTGCTCCGTCTGACGTCTTCGTATACATGGAGGAGCCAGTAGATTCACTTTGCTGCATTACTCAGATCAGGAGAGTGTATAAAGTAGACATTCGCACCAGTTGACAGTCAAACACATGCACTAATTGATTGATTACACATGTTCCCAGTTCATACTACTAGCATAGGGGTAAAATTAGGTAAAATTCGGTATAAATTCTCTCAGTATCTTGACTAAAATTATATATATAGAACATGCCATTGACTACTAATGAGACACGCATTACCAGTCCAGAGGATAATCTCAAGGACATATGGTTAGATAA
>JAUTBV010114634.1:0-10216 GCA_032361325.1 Lepetodrilus fucensis
TTTACCCTCTGAAATAGAAAAAATATTTTCATGTGATTACTATGAATTAACGAAAGAAAGTCTTAAACCTTTGGTATATAGAATTTATCTTTTGCTTATGGAAGAAATATTTATTAAAGATATACCAGTAGATACAAACTATTCAGTTATTGGAAACATTATTTGGGATAGAGGGATATACTCAGGTTTTGCTGTAAGAGAGTTCTTTTTTGATGTTATGATTTATGCATTAATAAAAAACACTCATTTTCAAAGAAGTTTTTTGGATTACTATTCAAAAACAAATGGTGGAACAAAATATCCAAAACAAATATTTGAAATATTAGGAGATTTTAAAATTGGAAAAAGAGAAAAGACTTTTAATGGTATAGCTGACGAAAGTGCAAAAGAATTAATTGAATGGCTAGAAAAAAAATTAACATTTAAAACTTTTTATGACATTACAAAAATTAACTTCGGTCTAGCCATCACCAACTCCACCACAGGTGCATCACTCTACTACTCACATAAGCATACCCCTGATTTTCCTGTATTAGAAGCAGTCGCTGCTTCTATGAATATACCAGGAGTATTTAAGCCTATCTATTCCGAGGCTGACGTTTGGATACCTAAGAATTATTATGAGGGACTTAAGAAAATAAATGCGATAAACTCAAAATATGAGACCATAGAATTGTATGATAATGATAATAATATTATTATGAAAAATTATTATCTTTTTGAAAAAGCAGTTAAAAAATATTTATCAGAAATTTATACCATTAAACTAGATACAAACACCTCAATAAATGAAAGTGGATACTTATCATTTTTAAGAAATATTATTACTTATCCAGAGATATTTGCAGCCATACCGTATAAAACAAGCGAAGTTGACGATTATTTATTTAAGATTACAATACCACTTCTAGCATTTTTCTACAACGCAGCCTACAAAGGTTTACTTGTAGATGGAGGAGTAGCCAATAATATTCCTTATAATTTCTTTAGAAATACAGGTAAAGAAGGAGATGATAAACATGAACTAGATGGTGTCTTAGCCCTAAAACTAGATAATGAATTCCCTCCTGATTTTTTTAAAGGTGTATATCCTGCTATTGAAACATATTTTAAAGATTTAAGAAAACATGAACTAGAATCTCAAATATGTGCAGGACAAGAAGGCTGTATCGAAACATTACAATTGGCTAATTTGGCAAGTAAAAAAACTCTTTTACAAGCTATCAAAAGCTCAAATCCAGAACTTAACAAGCTAAAAGAAAAAGAGATTGATAAAATATTTAAAGATTTAACAGAAAATTTTAGAGATACTGAAAAAGGCGAAACCCCATGGAACAAAGCAACATCTATTTTTAATGTTATAGGAGGTATGGGTTGGGATTATGGCTCTGAGCATGGTCAAGTTCGTTATTTTTCTGACCATGAACATATTATTCCTCTATATACTTACGGGGTTGGTACTATGGATTTTGATTTAACCCTCATACCCAACTTTAGTAAAATGTCACGCAAAAAAGCCAAAGAGGCTGTAGTAAATTATTTTGAAGGATAGAGAAAAAGAGGAGATGAAAACTAATCTTCTCCTTCTCCCATAAACCCCAAAAAATACCCAACAGGCAAAACCAAAAGCGTCAACAGAGTAGAACTAATAATCCCCCCAACAATCACAACCGATAGAGGATACTGTATCTCACTCCCCACACCAGTAGCGTAAAGCAGTGGTAAGATTCCAAACAAGGTAGTAAATGCCGTCATTAAAACAGGTCGCAGTCGAAGTAGTGTAGCTTCTTTAATGACCTCTTTTAAATCTTTTTCAGGATTTTTATCTCTTAGCTCATCTATGAATGTCACCAAGACTATTCCGTTTAAAATAGCAATGGCAAAAATGGCTAAAAAACCGATAATAGCTGAAACTGAAAGGTAGATGCCACTTAAAATTAGAGCAACGATTCCACCCATCAAGCCAAATGGAACATTCATTAGAACCAAAAGAGCTTTTTTCATGGAGTTAAACGCTGTGTAAAGCAGTAATAAAATCAACAAAATTGTCACAGGAATAATCATCATGAGTTTGTCGGTGGCTTCTTTCATGTTTTTAAAGTCACCTGCCCACTCTATGTAGTAGCCTGATGGTAGGATTACGCCCTCTTTTATGCGTTGGTCTGCTTCGGCTACCAATGACACAACATCTCGTCCTTTGGTCTCTATGCCAAGTACCATGTAACGGTTGAGATTTTGACGTTTTATGAACGATGCACCTTCTCTTACTTCTACATTACAGAGCTCTTTTAGCATCACAATCGAGCCATTTGTAGAGCGAATGGGCATTGTTTTAAGCGTCTCAATATCTCGTTTTGCATCTTTTACTTTAGCGACGATTCCAAACCGTTTTACCCCCTCTATTTTTTGAGTAAGTGGCTCTTCTCCTACCCCATTTCTAATGACCTGCATAAGTTCTGAAACCTTTACTCCATACCGTGCCAAAGCTTGGTAGTTTGGAGAGATGACAATGTTTGCTTGACCAAGCTGTGGCTCAACCTCTACTTCTAAAAGCCCCTCTAATCCTTCCAGTGCCTCTTGAATTTGAGCTGAAACACCAGCCATAACTTTTTGGTTCTCTCCGTAAATTTTAATGGCAAGTTCTGACTGTACCCCTTCGAGTAGCTCTTCGATTCTCATGGCGATGGGTTGCGTGGGAACAAAACGGACGTGTTCAAAGGTATGACCTAAATCTTTAGTCATATCTGAGCTTAGTTTTGTTAGGTTCTCTATATTTGGTTTGAGCGTCAACAACACCTCCATATAGTTTGGTTGAGCTGTCTCACCCTTTTCGCTTCGTCCTATCATGCTTAGAACCGACTCCACATCAACCGAGTAGTTTTTTAGTATGTGCTTCTCTATGTTTTGAGCTGTCTCAACCGACTGACTAAGAGCCGTTCCAGGAGGAGCGATGACACGGTACATAATGCTCTCTTCGTTTAGGGTTGGCATAAACTCACGACCTTGAAGTGTGAGCAGATAAGCTAGAAAAACAAAAGCGATGGTCACAGAAAAAAGCACCACCTTTGGAAAGCGTAATGCTCCATTTAAAAAGGGTAGATAGAGCCATTTGACTAACCTCATCACAATGTTCTCTTGAGACTTTTTAGGTTTTAAAAGAGCTAAACTTAACACAGGTACAAGCACCAAGGCAACCAAAAGTGAACCCAACATTACAAAGACAATGTTCAGAGCCATTGGTGAGTAGAGTTTTCCTGCCAATCCGTCAAGACTAAGCAGAGGAATAAATACAGCAACAATGATTAAAATAGCAAAGGTTACAGGCGTTGCTACCTCTTTTGATGCGTTTAAAATAAGTGTCAGCTTAGAGTCTATGTTCTGTTCGGGGCTGAAGCCTCCGTTTCCAATAGTTGCCGTTTCGTTTAGGTGTCGGTAGGTGTTTTCAACCATGACGATTGTTCCATCAACTATCATCCCCACGGCGATGGCTAACCCACTCAAACTCATGAGGTTTGCAGAGAGTCCGAAGTACTCCATGAGTCCAAAAGCAATGAGCAAAGAGAGAGGCAAAGAGATGATGACAATAAACGCTGAACGCAACTCAAAAAGAAACAAAAAGAGTACTATAGCCACTAGAACCATCCCTACAATAAGAGCATTTGAGATGGTATCTACAGCCTTTCTAGTCATATCGGTTCGGTCATAAATGAGGTTGATACTCACCCCTTTTGGCAATGAAGCATTTACCTGTTTCATCTTCTCTTTTAGCCCTTTTACGACCTTGTTCGCATCGGTTCCTGTTCGTTGAAGCACCATCCCAATGACCGATTCACGTCCGTCAATGCTTATGGCTCCAAAACGTGGAGCATCTCCTTTTTGAATGGTCGCCACATCGCCAATGGTGACGGCTCGACCCTTAAAAGATTTGACCACAGTTGCACGAATGTCATCTAAAGTTTTGTAGAACCCTACAGCTCGAATCTGATACTGTTCTCGGTTAAACTCCAAATACTGTCCACCAGCACTAAGGTTTGAGCTTTGCAATGCATCGACTATCTCCCCGTAGGTTACCCCTCTTGCTTGAAGTTTTCGTGTATCTATTAGCACCTCATACTGCTTCTCCTGACCACCCCAAGAGACAACCTCTTCTACTCCTGAGACTGACTTAAACATGGGTTTTACAAAAAACTCTTGAAGCTCTCTTATCTCTTGTAGTGACTTGGTTTTAGTGGCATCTTTAACCTCATACCAAAAGACCTGCCCCAGCCCTGTAGTGTTTGGTCCAAGTGTTGGTTTACCCCAACCCTCTGGAATGTCTACCGACAAAACACGTTCTGAGACTTGCTGACGTAAAAAGTAGATGTCGTACTCATCTTCAAAGAAAATGGAGACATAAGAGAGTCCAAAAAATGAGTTAGACATAATGCTTTTAACCCCTGCCATACCTGACAGGGCAGATTCTAGTGGATAGGTAATGAGTTTTTCAATGTCTTCAGCAGAATTCCCAGCACTCTCGGTGTAGATGACTACTTGTTTAGGGGTGATGTCGGGGAATGCGTCTATGGGTACAATGTTATATGACCTGTAACCTAGAAATGATAAGGTCATAAATAGGACTATGACCAAGAGCTTGTATTTTAGGGATAGGTCTATTATTTTGTTTAGCATGGTTTTCTCCTAATGTCCGTGTCCACCAAGGGACGATTTCAACAAAAGAGATTTAATATAATAACTCTTATCAGAAACATAATCTTCATGTTCAGCTAAACCTTCAATGGCAACCCAATTTTCATTCTGTTTTAAAATTTTTACCACTTTTATGTCGTAAGGGACTTCTTCCTCTTCGTGGTCGTCATGTCCGTGACCTTCATGTTTATCATGGTCATCATGTTCTTTTTCATCATGAACACGGGTCAGCACGGGGGCATGACCCCTACGGGTTTCGTCATCGTTATGAGCATCATGGTGTTCATGTTCATCATGCCCCTCTTCCTCATGATGTTCTGGTACAAAAACTACCCATTCATTGTTAAAAAATGAAAGAGCTGACTTTTTAACAGCCAAATAAGATTTTGGCTCACCAATAGACAACTTGGAATCTACATAAGCATTGACAAATAGGTTAGTTACAGATTCGTCAAGCGAAGAGAGTACTACCATCTGTTGGGTCTGCTCATCAAGCTCTGGTAAAATCTGTGAGATGTGCATTTTGTAGTTCTTACCACCATAAAGCAATTTACCCTCTTGCCCTACTTTGACATCTGAAACATAATTCAGAGGAACATAGGACTGTACTAAAAAACTTGACCCACCTTTGACAATGGAGACCAACGGCGTGTTGGCATCGACAACCGAGTTGGTTGGTAGTAAAATCTTAGCAACCGTTCCCGAACCTTGGGCGTAGATGGTGTAGCTACTCTTAACTGCTCCACTGCTTCCAACACCTAAAAGTTTGAGTTGATTTTTAATCCCCTCTATCTTTGAGGCTGTCTCATCTCGCTCTCGTTGCTCTTTGTTGACCTTCTCCATCGACTCCAACCCTTTGTCAAAAAGTGACTTTAAAATCTTATAGTTTTTGTTATGTATACTCAACTGCTTTCTAAGCAACTTCAACTCCGAAGAGAGCTTTGCTAGTTCTAACGACTCAATGGTAGCAATGGCTTGACCACGTTTTACGCTTTGCCCCTGTTGTACCAGATACTTAGTGACCCGTCCACCTACTCTTGCCATAACACTCTCTTTGGCAGAACTAAGCTGAACTATCTTGCTGTTGACCGTAATGGTCTCTTTAAAAACTTGTTTCTTCACCTCATCTATGGGAACATCTAATGCCCATAAAGCTTTGGCTAACAGCAGTGAAGCTAATATTTTTCTACTCATTGTATGCTCCTTGTAGGTAGTTGATTTTTATGATATTTCTCTCTATGGCTATCTCTGCATCTAAGAGTTCCTCTTTACTTTTTAAGAGAGATTTTTTAACGTTGTTAAGTTTCAGTAGGTTGACCTTGGCGATGGCGTACCCCTCTTGGTAGACTCCTAAAAGCTCCTCTTGCTCAACCATCAACGCTCGGTAGTGTTCCTTTAACTCCTCTTGTAGAGTTATCTCATGGTGAAGTTGAGACAGCTCCAACGTTAATGCCCTCTCTTGTGTGGAGAGGAGCATCTTTTGGTTTTGTGATGCTATTTTTGCTAATTGCTTCTCTTCTGATTTTTGGTTAAATATAGGAAGAGGAATAGCCACTCCTACTCTAAAAATATCTTGGTCAGGTTCTGCTTCTAATTCTGAAAATAGCTCTATACGCTCAATGGTATGTGAAGCAACAGCACCTTTTGCTTCTGCTACGGCTTCTCTCTTTTTGGTTAGTGCCAAGGTGGGATTGGTCGAACTACTTAACACTTTTGTAAAGCTATGTGATGTAGAGATTTCACTTACATTTTGTAAATTGGCAAAAAGTAGTAGGCTATTTTTTGCTTTTACCTGCTCTAACGAGAGTCGTTTTAACTGGTTAAAAAGCTCTTTTTTCTCTATTTGAGCTTCAATCAATTCACTCTTTGCAATGCTACCTGCATGAAAACGAGCCTCAACAACCGACAAAATCTCATCTGAAACCAAAAGAGCCTCTTGGGCTATCTGCTCATTTCTCAAAAGCTTTTTATATGCCAAATAGAGCCTGTTAAATCGGTAAACAAAGGCTGATTTTTCTAATTTGAACTGCTCTTGTTCTACCTCTGCTAGAGTCTCTGTCAGACGCTTTTGGTCACTTTTTAAAGAGGGGAGCAAAATGGACTGGCTCACCCCTACTCTGGCTCCAAGCTCATTCTCTCTAAAGACTCTTTTAGCTGAGAAGTCTGCCAACTCCAACTCTAAGTTTGGGTTATCCATTCGTCTCTCTATAGCCCCTTTAAGTCGCACCTGCTCCTCTTTGGTTTGAGTAATTTTTAGAGCATTGTTCTGCTCTAATGCCAGTTGAAGAAGAGATTCATAACTCTCTGCATAAGTAAAAGAGAGGGAAACTATGGTCAATATAAAAGCTCTATACACGACTACTCCTCTGTTGACGTTTGAACTTTAGCTCTAGGTAGGGTTTATGGTTATAGTTATGCGACTTGCTATAGCCCATAGGTTGAGGTGTGGTGGTACAGGCACTAAAAAGTAGTGCCATTAATAGTAATATGATTTTTTTCACGGTATTTTCCTATAGTAAATTTTAAATTTTCTGTAGGGTACGGCTTTAACTTACCGATTAAATCATCTTCTATAAACTATATGTATATTTATAATTTACTTAATTTGACGGTAGGCTAAAGCCGTACCCTACGTATCTAAATAGTGGTTGTTTGATTTTGATTTAAAATTTAACCTATAGGAGGTCGAAAGGTGTTCTCTTGATAGTGGTAGTCGTTGAGATGAAAATACCCAGATATAATCTGCTCTACCTGCTCTACCTCTAAAAGAGAAAAAGAGGTGGGAACCAAAAAGGATATATGCAACATAAAGTGTGTGTTACAGAGGTCTCCGTCGTGGTCATCTATATCGTGCTGAATCGGGTGAGAAAACTCCTCTGCAAACTCCTGCACAGAGCAGTGGTTGTCTTGATGGGTATCAAGCACCACTCCGTGGGCTATAGAGAAACTTATAGCGATGAGGAGAATGAGACTAATGAGCTTTTTCATGCGTTTATTATAGCTTAAAAGTATAAACTTTTACTCCTCTCCATTTATAACAATATCTGAATCTATCAAGAAGAGTGAGTTGTTAACCACCACATCACCCTCTTTTAGACCAGATACAATCTCAAACTGAGTAGCAGAGACTCTTTTTGCCTCTATCACTTTTGTTTTGTACTCACCCTCATACTCACCAGGAACAAAAACCAAATGTCTGCTCCCTTTTGTCACTACAGCTGTTGTAGGCAAGACCAAGCTTATATTACTTGACTCAATACTCTTAATCGTCGCGTAAGAGTTGGGTTGTATTTTACCATCTCTGTTCTCTAGGGTAATACGAAAATCAATAGTCTTGTTTACTTTGTCAACTATGGGGTAGACAAAATCAACCACAGCGTCATGTATTGTTGTGTCACCATTTAGCGTTACTTGAACCTTTGAGCCTTTATGTATGTAGGCTCTATCTGCCTCATACGCTTTAGCCACAACCCATAGAGATGATAGGTCGGCTATTTTATAAAGCTCCATCCCTTTTTTTACAGCAGACCCTTCTGTAATATTTTTTTCAATAACCACACCAGAGTAAGGCGAATAAAAAGGTAAATACTTAGAAGCTCTATTGGCTCTTTTTATCATTTTTATGTTTCGTTTTGAGACATCATAAAGCTCTAGTTTTTTCTCTATGTTCTTAGCTAAAGAGCGACTTACCCTTTTGGCTGAAAGCAGTTCTATCTGAGCCTTATATACCTCTGGAGAGTAGATTTCAAAAAGCTTTTTACCTTTTGTTACCTTGTCATAAATGTTTGCAGAGGTTAACCCTTTTAAAAAACCATCTTGGGTTAGAGTTATGCTATAAATTTTATCGTCAGCTATCTCTACATAACCATTGTAGGTTCTACTCTTTTCAATCTTTTTTGCCTTGACTTTAATGCTCTTTACATTAAAAAGCTGTTCTACAGTTGTCGCGTGAGATAGGGTCAGCAACATTGTTATTAGTAGTAGTTTTCTCATTATATCTCTCCTAAAAGTTGAGTTATTTGGTTCTCTATGAGTGCAACAGATAGATGTTTTTTATTTATAGCCAAAGCATTATTGGTCTTTTGGCTAAAGAGTTCATAGTAGTGAACCAAAGAGCCACCACTACTTAGTTGAGCCTTGGCATTGGCTATAAGATTCAAAATCTTCACCCTGCTCTGCTCTAAAATCTTTAACTCCTGATGTAGGGCTTTTAACTCATGAAGAGCCATCTTCACCCCCTGTTCAAGTTGTACCTTTGCTTCTCTGTAGGTAAGCTCTTGAATGTTGGCTCGTCTCATTGCCTGAACTTTTTGTCTCTCTTGTTTTCCATGAGTATACAAAGGGTAAGCCAGAGAAAAAGAGAGATAGTCGTTACGGTCAAAACGCTGGTAGTACCCACCTGTTACAGTTATATCTGCTTGTTCTTTTTCTCGTGCGAGTTCTATGCCTCTATTTGCTACCTCTTTTAATGCCGTAGCAATAGCAAGATTTGGACTCTGCTCTCTTATTTGAGTAAGTAGACGCTCTAACGACTGCTCTTCATATCTTTTTAATGCTACCTTATCAGAAAACTCATCTATCTTTAAATTTCCTATCAGCTCAATACTCTCTTTGGCTATCTCTATGCGTTGCAGAGCATTTTCACGCTGAAGTTGATAGGAGTTTTGAAGTAGTTGCGTTTTTATGTACTTCTCTACAGAGTTTTTCTCTACAGCAGAAAGGTTAACAAGTAGATTTATAGGGGTATGTAAAAAGCCTATGTAGTCATCTAAAATATCTAACGTTTTTTGAGCATTATAGGCATCTATAAACGCTTTTCTCACACCAAAAGCGATGTTTACTTTTAACGCTTCTACCTTCTGTTCCACGACTCCTCTTTTATCTTCTTCTATTTGAGAGGCAACTTCAAGTCTGTTTGAGAGAGGTATAGATTGAGAGAGAGTCACAAACTGATTTTGCATCGCTTCTATGTTTCTACTAAGAGGGTGGTCAGCTTGTATGTCATTTATTCCAACTTTTAAAACAGGGTCAGCCCAAAAGCCTTCTATCTCTTTTTGTTCACCTATTATAGATGACTCCTCTTCTAAAATTTGGAGTTGGTAGTTGTTTTGAATAGTGTAGTTAATGGTCTCTTGAAGGGTTTGTGATTGAAGAGATAAGCTAAGGGCTAAAATGGTGTATATTTTTTTCATGATTATCTCCTATGTGGTCGGTAAACCGACCCTTGTATTATTAAAATTAAAGAATTACCGAAGATGAATATTTGTATTTTTTACCATCTTTTTCGATGTAAATCTTAACTTGCCATGTTCCACCCATAGAGAAGTTTACATTTCCACTATAGTTATCACCCAAAGTAGACATAGTCTTTACCTCTTCCATATATGGCATACCTGGCATTTCAGGCATAAATACTTTTAACTCTACCTTTGCACCAGTTACAGCTTTTCCAGCATCTGTAATAGAAACATCAATGGTGTTATCACCCACAACCAAAGGTTTAGCTGAAGAGTATGTTACATTTAAAGAA
>JAUTBV010114645.1:0-13831 GCA_032361325.1 Lepetodrilus fucensis
TGGGCTCCCGCCACAATAGAAAGTGTTGACGTTACAATAGTTGTAGCCTACAAGAGCGTCGTGCAACGGGCACCTGGTCAATAAACTCTATGTCAACCTATTTATACCAATCTACACAGTATTCAGCTGAGCCCATATTCTCAATACTTGTTAAGTCTTAAGAGGTTTGTAAGTACTAAGAATTTGCCTAATTGGGCCTGTATTCTAGAAACATCATAAATCCTAAGAATTTTGCCGAAATTCTTACGTTATGGAGTATCGAGAATACCAGCCCTGGTATTTGCAGTTGTGTATTTTGTATGTAATTTTGTTATACATTTACCATGTTAAATTTGAAATCTACAAATGTTGTGACGATGCCCCAATGATATATGGTTGCAGTATTAACCTTGCCGTGCCTACTGGGTCTCTAGTTGCCGTGGTGGGCAGCGTGGGCGTGGGGAAGTCGTCCTTGCTGTCGGCACTCCTGGGGGAGATGAGTATACTCTCGGGGGTCCTCAATGTCAAGGTAAGTCTTCGCGGATGTACACATCAATTGTAATTTTTGTAAAATCCGGGAAGCGATGCCAGAATTAACCTATTGCAAGGTAGTGGTTGTATTTTATATTTTATATCTTTATAAACAAAAAAGAGTTAGTAATTGCACAAAAGAGGTAGTGATTGTACCTAATGTTTCAGGGCAGCCTAGGATACATGTCTGAATGTTTCAGTGCAGCCTACAGGGCTCCAGACTAACAGTTTGAGTTACTTGCCCGCAGAGCAAGCCAGAGCAAGTAACAATGGCACCAAAGATGCTAAATGTTAAAAAGTAGGTTGCCCGCAGTGCAATTTCACTTGCCCCTGTACGTCGGGCATATGTTAGTCCAGAGCCCTGAGCCTAGCATACATGTCCCAATGTTTCAGGGCAGTCTAACATACATGTCCCAATGTTTCAGGGCAGTCTAGCGTACGTGTCGCAGCAGGCTTGGATCCAGAATGCAACACTGGAGGAGAACATCCTGTTTGGGAAGGAGAAGAACTCGGTCGCCTACAGGAAGATTGTGACAGCGTGCGCACTGGATCCCGACATTGAGATGTTGCCCGACGGGGACCAGACAGAGATTGGGGAAAAGGTACAGTAAACAAAGCCATTTCCACTTTCTATTGCAATACTTAGTGGTAATACCAATTTCTGTTAAATATATTAAATAATTGTTATAATTATTAATTTTATTATTATTATTATATTGTCGCTTTATTCCCTGACCCAGGGCATCAACTTGAGCGGCGGTCAGAAGCAGAGGGTGAGTGTGGCGCGGGCAGTGTGCCAGGACAATGATGTTTATCTCCTTGACGACCCATTGAGTGCCGTCGACATCCACGTCGGCAAGCACATCTTTGAGCACGTCATCGGACCCAATGGAATACTCCAGAAGAAGGTGAGGAGATCTTGAAGGCCAGCAGGAATACCGCAGAGTAGACCTTGCCCTCTCACTCACTCACTGCCCACTCAATCAATCACTCACTCACTCACCCACATGTACCTGTGTTCCAGACACGTATCCTGATGACTGGCTGTCTCTGTCCCTCCCTCTCCCTCTCCCTCTCACTCTGGCTCTCTCACTCACTCACTCATCCACATGTACCTGTGTTCCAGACACGTATCCTGATGACTGGCTGTCTCTGTCCCTCCCTCTCCCTCTCCCTCTTACTCTGGCTCTCTCACTCACTCACTCACCCACATGTACCTGTGTTCCAGACACGTATCCTGGTGACTCACGGCATCAGTTGGCTGCCCAGGGTGGACCAGATCGTGGTGCTGAAGGACGGGCGCGTGTCTGAAGTCGGATCATTCACTCAGCTCATGGACCACGCCGGCGCCTTCGCAGAGTTCCTCAAGAACTACCTGGCCGAGGAGCTGCTCGGCGACGACAACGACGACGTCATGCTGGGCGACGACGATGGTGAGAACTGAGGGATATGCTGCTCAACATTTGATAGCGACATGCAGTTGATATTAAATAGAACAGTGTAATATCATATCTATTGCCCCAGATGTAATTTAAGTAATAAGTAGGCCTAACATCAACAGACTTTTGATCAATGGTAATGAGATTCTCGGGGATAGAACTAGATACATTTCTATGTTGAGATAGGCATAGACATAGCCTCTGTGCCATCAATTCATTGTCAGCATTGTTATATACCTACTAGTATTCAGTCTAATAATTAACCTATGACCTTTGACCTGCAATGTCAGATCTGAGTTTGCGAGAGGACATCCTGACTCACCTGGGAACTGTGATGGACGACAGCGAGGCTCTGCAAAGGTACGGCCAGCAATACCACATTCACGATACATATATACATATGAATAGCCCTATATTTATCTACAATCATGTCCTGCCTGCCTGCTAATTACATAAAAACTAATTTAATTTGTTTAAATATATATATGTATATATATATATAACTTTACGATATGAAATTGGTAGAAATCACTTTCAAGGTTCTTTCACTTATATCACAGCTTGTCAGTTTATCCGTAGAGCTGAATATTGCAGTAAACCTATGAGCACTGACAAGACTATGGATGATGCATGTGCTATGACCCGCCCCATGTATTATTATTATATCATATTATTATATTTTTTATATATTTGAAATGTCAGTCAAATAATGGTGTGGGCTAAACAACACTTCTCATTCACTGTGTGTGTTTATTCCAGACAAGTCAGCAAGATCTCCCGCATTCGGACGGAGTCGCAGTGCACTCATAGCAGTCACAGTCTGGCCGCGTCCAATCAGGACCTCCGACACACCGACACTGGCCATTCATTGGCTGCGCTCAGTAAGGAGAAGATTGCGACGATGGATAAGCTTGAGGATACAAACAAAAGCGTGGATATGGAAAAAAGTGTGGATACGGATGTGGTTACAGATAAGGATGTGGATAAGGATATGGGTACAGATAAGGATGTTGAGACTGATAACATTGTGGATGTGGATAAAATTGCGGATTCGGAGAAGAATCATGAAGCTAAGAAACTGATTCAAACTGAAAATGTTGAGACAGGAAGGGTAAGTCATACACAGCTAACATGTCTTTGTTGTATTTGTTGTTTTTGTTGTTTATTCTTGTAAAACTAATGCATAGGCATGTAGGAGATTATTGTTGCCATTGCCATTGTTGTTGCCATTATTGTTGACATTGCCATTGTTGTTGACATTATTGTTGACATTGCCATTGTTGTTGCCATTGTTGTTGACATTACTGTTGAAATATTGTTGACATTACCATTGGTGTTCACATTGTTGTTGACATTGTTGTTGACATTGTTGTTGACATTGACATTGTTGTTGACATTATTGTTGACATTGCTGTTGTTGTTGACATTATTGATGACATTGCCATTGGTGTTCACATTGTTGACATTGACATTGTTGTTGACATTATTGTTGACATTAACATTGTTGTTGACATTATTGTTGACATTGTTGTTGACATTGTAAAAATATGTTTTATTAATTGCACATCTCATCTTTTTCCCCACTGCCATTAGCATACATAGCACCGAATATGGTGTATGGGGCACTATATAAATGCCAATATTATTGTTATTGTTATGGGTGTTAATGCTATGAGCGCTGTGTTCAGGTGAAGCTGTCGGTGTTCCTGACATACATCAAGGCAGTGGGCTCACTGCTCTCCACCATCATCCTGATCTTCTACTTCCTGTACAACATCTCCAGCATCGGCGCCAACGTCTGGCTCAGCGACTGGAGCAACGACGCTCTCACGTACAACGTCACCAACACCGCGCAGCGCAACAAGCGACTAGGCGTGTACGGTGCTCTCGGCTTCTCTCAAGGTGGGTGTTAAGTTGGTCGCCAAACCTTGCGTTATCTTAACCATCTCTATGATGGACTGGTCACAAGTACTAATCTATAGATCATCTCTGGTTGTCTCCAGCAGTGAGAGGGATAACTATTTATTGCCCAATGTTACTAAAATTATGGACGCGTGGTAGTGCAGTGGTAGAACTTTGTACATCGGAGCCAAAGAATCCAGGGCTCGGCGTTATGTTTACGAAAGTTACCTTTCTGACGTGATAGCGATATGATGCGCTGTCTGTACCGTGGCAATAATAGTTATCGTGCTTGGTCTGTCAGTACCATCTGGTGCTTACAGGTTTACGGCAACATTCAGCACTACAGATGTTGCAAGTTTACTCCTGCCTTAAACTGACCAGCCGTGATGTAAGTGAAAAAATATTGAAAGCAGCTCTCTAAGTCCCAAATTAACAACAACAATACTAAAATTCAATAGGTATTGGACCTCGAGGTTGTAATATGTTTTGAGTATAATTTCATGTTTATACTCAGATATTATATGTGAATTTGTGAATAAAACTTGAGAATGAAATCATACTCAAAAAGGTTTTGTAACATTAGGGCCTGATTTCTTAATTTTATTATTTTTAATTTTTGGGGGTATATTATACAATCTATGGATGTTAATGTTACTTAGTAGTACTATAACAATACAAATTATTTACTTCGAACCTGGGACAAATTTCTGAATCGATGTCCAACATGAATATTCGATTGTGATCATTTATAATTTGTTTGTTTATTATTTATTATCAATATTAATGTTTGCTAGGAGCACACTTCTTTTGCTTGTTTGATAGATATTAATATTTGGTAGGTGTATTTATAAAAGTATTTTATTACATTTCACCCTAGGGCGAGTTAGTGAATTGGATATACTGTCTGTAGTTCATTTCTTTCCTCCCAATGTTGAATTCAGGAGTATAAAAGCCAGACATATCCTTGCCATGTTCAAGCTACAGAGTTTTCAGAAATAGGAGCAACAAGATATATCTGGTACTAGTGTGCTAGCTCATGAAGAGTGTCAGACTTCCTGATGTCATGAGTTTGAACCCCACCCAGCAGTTGACCCAACACCCTATGTCCACAGATGTTACATTTCCAACGTGGTCATGATAGTGCATCATGTCGGTGAGGTTATCATCCTTGGTTCGTCAGTACCAGCCGGTGTTCTGGGGTTGACAGCAAAAATAATCACGGCCTCCAAACCATTTTCTTTGCAGGCGTGGCCATTATTCTGGCCAGTTTGTCTCTCCGCCTCGGCAACGTCCAGGCTGGCGGAATCCTCCACCGCGGGATGATAAGCAATATTTTCGCGTTGCCCATGCAGTTTTTCGATACCACACCCCTGGGCCGGGTTTTGAACCGCTGCGCCAAAGACATCGACATTGTCGATACGATCCTGCCAAACAGCGTCAATTGGATCATTAGCACCACTATGGGCATCATGGTGACGATTGCCGTCATCAGTTGGAGCACGCCGGTGTTCCTGGCTACATGCCCACCGCTGGGCTTGATCTACTACTTCATCCAGGTTAGACGCCGCTCCAGGCTGCATGACTGCACACTCTGTCTGCTTGTGTCTCTGGGTTGCCTTGCTCGGTCACATTCTGCTTGGTAGTTTAGCCATTACATAGCACTTCTGATTCCATAACCATTTGTAGGAGAAAGCATGTTCAAACAAGTTTTAGTAGTTAAAAAGCCATTTTGGAAAATTGACAATTGGTAGTGTCGAAATTCTGATTCCATAACCATCTGTTGTCGAAAGCATGTTCTTCAAAACACTCCCTCTCGGGAGAAGTAACAAGAGAAAAAGAAAGTAGTTATGGTGCATGCGCGGGAGCATGGGGTCAGAGGGCAGGGTCAAACGACAGGGTCAGATGGAAGATAAATTTACTATGGAATCGGGGGATTCCCCTTGTCACAGCTCTTTGAACAAGAGAATAATACAATAAGAGATGGCTGGCTAAGTTTGCTCACAAAAGGAGGAGATAATTAAAATCTCCTAAATTAAGCAATTTAGGAAAATATACCAATTTGTCATTTGAATTCTTCTTGGTAGCATAGAACATCTGATTTCATAACTATTTGCAACTCTAGAAGGCATGTTCAACATTTGTATTATGATAAAGCATGTTTTTAAAAATTCTATACCAGCAAAGTTATAAATCGCGCACAGCCTAATATTACCAGCCGTGTTCAATAGTCATTAGCAGTCTTAGGGGTACTAGTATTTCAAGCAATGGTGCTGACTATAACATTCTGACATCAAAAATATATTAGAGGATATAGTTTATAGGGCAGTGTCAATGAATGACATTCATTGATTTGGAATATCTATTTCTGAGCACTGGTTTGCCGTGTGTGTATTTCATGAAAGTTTTGTTACTAACAGTAACCTGGTAACAATAGCAACATATTTAACTCAACCTTTGTCTGCTCTCGTTTTTATCTTCACCACAACATCCTCCGAAATATTGATCATCATATGGGTGAAAGATTCCCACTGTGACATAAATACAACAATTCGCTCACAGATATTGTATAAACCCGACATTATTTTGGAATTTTTTTCCTCCAGACATTTTTACTGTTCAGTTTTTAGTTTGCAACTTACAAATAGAATGAGTTTTTATGGTTGTTTTGCCACTGCTTAGTTTTCGCTCCAGGACTTAGAAAGTATGAGTTTGAATCTCAATCAAGGAAGTGGTACGTTCTCACCAGTGGAAAAACCACTTTGCTATGATTGTGGGATTGGATTCATCGTCTGTAGAGGTTGTGTGAAAGTGTCGGTATTGCTTTTTCGGCATTAGTTGTGCCCTGTGTGTTGTGCCACAGCATTTTATTGCAGGCATTCTTCCCTCCAGAAGCATATCATTATCTCTTGCTCTCTAGATCTCTTGATCTTTCATTTATTGATTTCTAGCTTTCATTTATCGAAACGATATACAGTGTATATCTATATTCTCTCTCTCTCTCTCTCTCTCTCTCTCTCTCTCTCTCTCTCTCTCTCTCTCTCTCTCTCTCTCTCTCTCTCTCTCTCCATAAAATAACACAATTACATGACTCACTCTTGAAATCCATCTATCTTGATTGCTATTTGCTCTCAACCTCTCTATAGATCGCCTCTCTATCTCTCTGGGCCACTATCTCTTGACATGGGATGGGTTACTCCAACATTCAGCGCTACAGATGTTGCAGGTTTCCTCCTGCTGTAAACTGACAAGTCGTGATAATAGTGACAGAATCTAGAAAGTGACTCTAAATACCAAATCAAAAACAAAAAGAAGAAAAAATCTCTTGACATTATTTTCATACTCTTTTTACATCCCCCAAACAGCCTTCTTTGACCCTACAGAAAGTTTCAATTTTTTTCTTATCTTGTAATTTTATTTTTGTAATCCGCTAAAATGTCATGTTCCAATTTCAGGCCTGTTCATACTTGTCAGTAGCGCGAGTCTGCGTGTGGGTAATCTCATTGGCAGTGCGTTGTTACACCGGGGAATGCTGGCCAACATTTTGGCCGCACCCATGGTGTTTTTCGACTCTACCCCAATGGGCCGAGTATTGAACCGCTTCGGGAAGGATGTGGACGTGGTGGATGTGATGTTGCCGGCTCAGTTCCACTCGTTTCTCGTGTCCACCGGCCGCCTCATCACAGTGCTGGCTGTTGTCATCACCGCCACCCCACTGTTTCTCACTGTGGTGGCGCCACTGACTCTCTTCTACTGGCTGATACAGGTCAGATTGCCACTGGGGTGCGGGACATTGGGAAGTTTGGTCATTGGCGGTTTCCGGATGGGTGATCATTTGTAATGGGTGGATGGGTGATCATTGCAATGACCCTGAATGGGTGGATGGGTGATCATTGTAATGGGTGAATGGGTTATTGCAATGACCCTGAATGGGTGGATGTGTGATCATTTGTAATGGGTTGATGGGTGATCATTGCAATGGGTGGATGGGTGATCGTTGCAATGACCCGGAATGGGTGGATGGGCGATCATTTGCAATGGGTGGATGGGTGATCATTGCAATGACCCTGAATGGGTAGATGGGTGATCATTTGTAATGGGTAGATGGGTGATCATTACAATTACCCTGAATGGGTGGATGGGTGATCATTGTAATTGGTGGATGGGTGATCATTGTGATGGGTGATCACAGTAATGGGTGGATGGGTGATCATTTTGAAAAAGGGTGGATTGCAGCTGTAGAATGTTACTGGCATCCATCCATTCATAATACTCTCACTGTTGGACTGTTATTTACTGTTACTGTGGGCGTCGCCTAGGTCAGGCATGCTCACAGACCGTGCTGACATCTGTATAACAGTGTATTGACTAGTTCTTGATTACCGTTATTTGTTTCATTACATGTATACATGTACTAAAATCGCTTCTATTTTTTCTTTTTATGATTCATTTTTAATTAATTTTATTTATGATTAGATTTACCTTTCTCTGAAAGTTAAAATATAATATTTGTAAATTACTGGTGTTTTTTAAACTCTTTTTTTTTCTTCTTTTTTTCTTTTCTGTTAATTTATATGATAAAGTAGCAAGAAATATCATTGTTACAAAAGGTAAAAAAAAAGGTCAATATTCAGGTTAAGACATGGTCGATCACAAAATATGTTGAATGTTATGGTTATTTTTGTTATTTTGCATTCTACTAACATTGCATTTTGATATATGCTTTGTGCACCTCTGCATGGGTTCCATTTTAAATTTATTTGCCTCATTTTTGGTTTTCCTGAACATTTTAATGCTAGAGAGAAAGAATGAGTGAGACAGAGGGGTATTGAGAAAGTGTGAACTACAAACTCATAACATATACATTTGCCAAATTTAGAATGATGAACAGCTTGACATCTGAACGTCGCCTGTTTTCATAGAGTACAAACCAAGGATAGTTCATAGTCGTAATTTTCTCTCCAACAAGTCACAAGATTGACAAAAATATATCGTGTTTACCCTGATGCTAAAAGTCTAATTATGAATTATTTGGAAAGATAAATGGGACTGGTCATTTCATTACTCTTTGCACTCAATTTTTACCAAAATATATTTTATTCATAATCATTTAACATTGTATTCCAAACCTGGATTTATTTATTCCTATAATTGTTGGTCCAAAAGGGATTTTCAAAAAAGTTACTATTTGGAAAGATTTCATAACTATGATACATATTTGACTCTCTTCAAACATTCAACTCTTATCATTCATTTTACAAGCTGGGCAGTTTTCCACGGATCTGCAGAAATCTGCTGATTTTATTTGTCGAGTGGTTGATTTATTTGTCGAGTGGTTGATTTATTTGTCGAGGGGTTAATTTATTTGTCGAGTGGTTGATTTATTTGTCGAGTGGTTGATTTATTTGTCGAGGGGCTGATTTATTTGTCGAGGGGTTGACCTCACTTGGGGCCTACAGCCCGGGCTTGGTAATTCTACTGACACTACAATTGTGTGTTACCATTCCTGACTGACCATGCCTGATTTTAGAGGGTAAAAAGAAAGTATGGCGAGGAATAGTACAGTGACATTTACGTTGTTATTTTGTCTTGAAGGTCACTTATATTCCCTGATTTGCAGCTTAGGGAGATCCCTGGGTACATGCAAAGATCCAAACGCGGTATCAATGATCCGGATGTAAACTCAGTACCTTGAACTTGAACTTATTTATTTCTCCAAACCACCTATATGTGGTACACGGTGGTACCAGTGACCAGGATGTAAACTCGGTACCAGTGGCCAGGATGTAGGCAGTAACCATGACGACTTGCCGACGTTACTCGTTCTAGGTTTCCTGATCGCGGCGTGCGCCCTGTCCACACAGCTGGCCGGGATCACCGCCTCACGACGCCTCCACCGCGACCTCATCACGTCCATGCTGCGGTGCCCCATGTCCTTCCACGAGAGGACGCCCACGGGACGAGTCGTGAACCGGTGCTCGGCCGACATGCTCGAGGTCGACCTCGTGTTGCCCTTCACCGTCAGGTCCATGATTAACGTCCTGTTGTCGGCAGTGGGGATTCTGGGGATTGTCGTGTACACATGTCCTATCATAGCTGTCCTGATCCCCGGGACAGTTGCGGCCTACTGGCCGTTACAGGTAGGACGCGGGCAGCATTAGCGGTCCGCGTAGTGGACACAACGTTCCAAAGATGATTGCAGATTAAGTTTGGGACCGTCAGAATTAATCTTGAATTGCGATAATTTTAGACGTTTGGGGGGATTTCACAGCTAAAATTATTCTCAAAACTTCCAACATGCATTCAGGAATATTACTTTTTCAAAGTTCCCAGTGCATAAAACCAGATTATTTCCCCCTATGTTCATGACCGTGACTTTCAAACATTGAAGAACCATCTGCGTGTTGTGTGCTGCATAAAACCGTCTTGTTTTCTCCCTGACACTAGGCTACAGTTAATATTGCACGCTCCACATACATATAATTAATCAAAACATTAGTTTCCTTGTGGAAAGGTCAAGGTCAATGACAAGGCTGTAGAGTCCAGATGGTCGTGGAGGTCAAGGTGTCTGGAGCAAACTGAGGTCAGGTCAAGCGTTGTGGGAGTCGTCCGTGCTGGTTTCATTGTTGTATTGATCACTACCATCAGCTTTCTCTGGAGTTGGTTTGGTCTCGTATCAGCTGCTTCTTCATCATTGTCAGAATCAACACACTGTTGGATGTCTCCAAAATGGAATACCGTGACAATTTGACCATTTAACTCCATGGTGGCAGATCCCCACCCTTCACCCGAACCACCACCCCAAAAAAACTACTTAAATTTTTATTTATTTAAAATCATCCATAAACACTCACCCCAAAAATAATCTAGCATCTCATCCATCATACCCCCAGCACCAACACCCCCACCTAGCTCCCCACCCAGCTCCCCACCCAGCTCCCCACCCCACCACTGTCAGGTCATTCCTAAGAGTTAAACCTTCTTCTTCCTCACTCCAGGCTTCTTCATTTTCTTTGGGACAATTATCCGCACCATCGGCGCGAGGGAAGCCTCCAAATACCTGCACCTGTCCGTCCTCACCCACATCCTGAGGTCGCCCATGCACTTCTTTGACACCACCCCCATCGGTCGCATCGTCAACCGCTTCAGCAGGGACATGGACGGCATTGACACCACCATCCCGGCCACCGTGCATGTCTGGCTGTACTGTCTGCTACATGTGGTCAGCACACTACTGGTCATCGTGGTCAGTATGCCTCCCGCACTGGCCATTCTCGTCCCGCTGGCCGTCCTGTATGTTTTCGTACAGGTAACTTACTAGGCGCTTTCACATTCGCCACGTGTCGTGTCTTGTTGTCGCATTTCGTCACAGTGTTGTTGTATTTTTTAATTGTAAACTTCACAGTGTAAACTTCCACAAGACCGATCCAAAAGGAAGATTGTGTTTTGATCATTTGTTTTGATAATTATCAGTTGCTCTATAGTGTGTTTTAGGGTGTATTTTTACTTGGTTCTTCCATCAAACTGTTTCTGGTTTTCAGTGAGATAGTTATTGTAGGTAAGAATAAAGGTCCTTTCACACAAAAGGCGAGAGATCAATCGCTACAACAAATCACCGGCAACAAAAAAAAAGGATCTAATTCTATCCAAATATGCTTGCATTATAGTATATACTATATAGATAAATGATAAAGTTCTATCTCTGAGTTTTTCACCACAAAATTCGCCTTTGCTGTGCAAGGACCTTTATGCACAAAAGATTCTGATGATTATGGGTGGTGACCCAGTGGTGGCTCATCAGTCTTAGCCAAACGTCCTGAGTTCGAACCCGTCCCATGGAACCCATCTTCAGTATTCAAAGCATTATTTGCAGAACTTACCTTTCAGGTCTACTGCTACGCTCAGTGCTATGGGTGTTGCAGGTTTCCTTCTGTTAAATGTCAAGCCGTGGTAGGAGTGAAATAATCTTGAAAGCAGCTCTAAATCCCAAATCAAATATGTAAGTTGTCCAGATTCCCGTTTCACAACGATATACGGTATTTAAACCAAAACCAGTCCTCAAGGTTATCACATCGAAACAAGTGACAGTGTTTCACGGCGACATCACAAGTCTGAATCATTCCTAAATCAAACTAACTGACAAGGTGATGAATTGGGTTATACAGTTGGGAGATCCTAAATTTAGGATGTCGTTGTGAAATGGGACTGGTCATTTCATTACTCTTTGCACTCAATTTTTACCAAAATATATTTTATTCATAATCATTTAACATTGTATTTCAAACCTGGATTTATTTATTCCTATAATTGTTGGTCCAAAAGGGATTTTCAAAAAAGTTACTATATTTGTTTGCCATAGATAGTTTTCCTTTTTGGGGCGATAATATTTGTGAGTCTAGGTGCATATCTGAGGTAGCCATTTAAGGGAAATCAAATTTGTTATCAGAAATGTCTGATTAAAAATGCTAGGATGTCATTTTATCTAGAGTTAGTATTTTAACTCAGCCATGTGACTGTTTCTTTGATCAATACTGTAATTGAGTGATCATGGTGATGTTGTTGGGATCACAATCATGGTCTAGTCATGTTTTAGAAGTAAATTCATTCTTGACGGTATGATGTGTTCTGAATCTGATCTGTCTTTGAGTTTGATGTTGTAGAACTCTGAGATACGCACCCTCCAGGTACCCTAGTGGCATAGTCAGTTGTCTTCCCTTGAGTCTAATTTTAAACCAACCAATCAAAACATGTGTTATTAAGAACTACAATATGTACAACATCCAAAATGCAAATATTCTCCATGGGACATGACCGACAAGTAGGCGGAGCCTATTCAGGTTAGGATGTCAGGTTAGGTATCTGGTTGGACTATTAGTGCCAACTGTAACACTTTGATATCACTTTGCCACTAAAATCAGGGCTTTATTGGCAAGGGGTCATAGCGAGTACGCGAGTTAAATCTCATATTAAATAGGCAAGATGAGTATACGTGGCTAATGCTGTTTTGTAAGAGAAATATTTTGATATTCGCAGTGTATTATGTGTATTCAGCTTTATATTTATCATCGCACAGTTTAACTTTATTTTATTTTAATTTAATTAAGATTGGGAAAGTTTATTCAACAAATAATATGTAGATCTATGTTTCAATTTGAAAATAGATAAATATACAGTGAATCCGGCAATCTGATTGGTTCACATGACCTCAAAGCATTGCGTTCATAGATGGCATTGTGACATCACATTATATATGACTTCATCTATACTTGATGTCAGCAACATATTGTTGAACATATTAATGCGCTGCTTCTAAAATGTAGACTAAAATCATTGATGCATTATGTCAGACAATTAAATAAAAGGATTCCCCACCAATTTGTTATGTAATTTATTTATAAGACTGCAATAAATTAAAAACTGCAATATATTTTGCGTTCATCGAGGTATGAACTTAAAAAAACGATGCGCAAACTTTTGTATGACAGTTTGCACATCGGTTTTTATGTTCATACCTTGATGAACACACACAAAAATATTGCAGTCAATCCTTAATTGTTTTGCTATCTCAAAGGTGTGTCTATGAAAGTTGCATGTTGGTAATTTGGTACAATATATATTTTATATTTGAGAATCTATAGTATCTACGTACTGTATACTTTATTTTGAGCTAGCAGCTTAGAAACATCTCCAAAAAGAATATTTTCCATTATATTTTCAGTAATATTAATAATATTACATTTTCATACCTGATTTATTACTCACCCTTTTAAATTCCAATCTAGCTAACACAGTGTGAAACAATATCTATACGAATAAATTAGTGCTTTACGTCTCATTGGGAATATTTCACCTATATGAAAATATTGTGTGTGTGTGTGTGTGCATTTTGTGTGTGTGTTAATTTTGTGTGTGTGTGTGTGTGTGTATGTGTGTGTGTGTGTGTGTGTGTGTGGGGGTGTGGGTGTTTGTGTGTGTGTGTGTGT
>JAUTBV010114656.1:0-12288 GCA_032361325.1 Lepetodrilus fucensis
GTTGCAGACAGACAGCTGTGGTGTTGGTTGCAGACAGACAGCTGTGGTGTTGGTTGCAGACAGACAGCTGTGGTGTTGGTTGCAGACAGACAGCTGTGGTGTTAGTTGCAGACAGACAGCAGTGGTTGTGGAATGACATACAAATCATGGATATCTCCAACACAAAGTCGTAGTGCGAAACAGAATTCTACAATCTTCATAATTAATGATAGTTATCAGATTGGTTACTTTGGTTTAAAATTGTCTGTTATGAATAAATTATGAATATAATATATTTTGTTTTTATTTTATGATATTCTGTTTCAGAAATTGAAAGAACCATCAAAGCCAATGATGCAGAATTCAATGCTCAATTCGAATATGCAGTAAGTATACATTTTCAGGGCTGGCACTTGTCCCGTCATTCTAGTACATGTATTAATATGATTATACGAAACAGATATAGTATATGATATTAATGCCACCAAAAATGGTAAACATATACATTAATGATACCGTTATCTCCTCCGCGGGAATTGCTGACATTTAATTGATCAGATTGGTATGGGTTTATAGGTTTAGATTAACCCTCTAAGTATTAACCCAAGTCTTCTGTGTGTGTCTTTACAGAACAACTACATCTCGACGTCCAAGTACAATGTCCTCACGTTCCTGCCAAAGAACCTCTTTGAGCAGTTCCAGCGACTGGCCAACGCCTACTTCCTGGGGCTGCTCATCTTACAGGTACGTGGGCTGGAGCTATAGCTGGAGCGGACCCTGGCCAGAAGGGCTTGATGGTTGGCTAGAACAATAGCAGAGTTGGCTAGAACTATAGCAGAAGGGTTGAAGGTTGGATAGAACTTGAGCAAGTTGAAGGTTGGCTAGAACTAGAGCAGAAGGGTTCAAGGTTGGCTTGAACTAGAAGAGAAGGGTTAATTATTGGCCAGTACTAGAGCAGAAGGGTGCAAGGTTGGCTAGAACTATAGAGAACTAGAGGAGATGTGTTGAAATTAGAACAGAGGGGTTGAACGTTGGCTAGAACTAGAGCAGAAGGGTTGACAGTTGACTAGAACTAGAGCAGAGGGATTGAAGGTTGGCTAGAACTATAGAGCAGAAGGATAGTTCTGATCTTAATGCCATCTTTCTTGCTGAATATTCAAACTTTATGGTTAAGCTAGCTTATGCTACGATATCCTGTAAAATAGGGAATAGTGTTAACATGAAGGCTTTTCTTTCTCTGATAAATGTATCCATGGTAACAAGAAACAAACCTATTGAACCTCCATAAGACTGAGTCAGTGGAAGATTGGTCATCACTGACATACTAGAAATGTCTATAGCTATTTCATAAATAATTAAGCCAGTTATGTTTTTCAGAAAAGAATACCAATTACAATGATTATAGAACGTCATATATAGTTTGCTGGATATCAGCATGTAGCAGCCTAGTGGGTTTGGCAGTGTCGTTGTGGTAGACACCTGTGCTTAGAGCAGGTGGATCTAAATGTTCTGGGTGGGGCTGGTTCTATGTCTGTTCTAATTGCGGACCATGAAAGGATGCAATGTGACACTAATGCACATTAGCTTCATTGACACCTGGGGTGTGCTCCAATTTCAGGGACATTATTCCTTACGGTATGTCATACTGAAGTTATATGTAATTTCATCACCGATGAAATAATTACAGTGTTCATATGTTTTTGTGATGTTGATAATACTTTTAGGATACATATATTCTATTTAAGGTTTTTGATATGCGTACATTTGTATTTGCTTGTTTTCCTTTGACCATGTCATCATGACAGTCCAGTTCCAGACATAAAAATCAACATAAAATAATTTCTATTTTTGTTTTGTTTTTAGGTATCATAGCATTACAATATAGAAAGGTTTTATGGTGCAACAAAGGAAATTAATTATATTGATGTAACATCTTTTTATTTATCACCACCTTTTATAGTTACCATGTTGTGTTTTAGCTTGTTTTGTATAACATGATGTTGATGTTTTTAATTGAGCCATCCCTTTGTCCAAATTATGTCAAAATCAGGCCTCGAAACCCATTTTGGATAATATTACAAACTTTGCAGACATCTTAAATAGATGGTGTTGCTATTTAGGACTTTCCAACGTCATTATTGTGATTGTTTCCATGGAAACCAGTCTAACATTGTCTGTGTGAGTAACATTATCTTTATTAGGGTGACTTTCAATGCACGCAACTCGAGAATCCCTTAAATAGCATTGGGAAATATTGGAGACGTAATTATGTTTTGTAGATTTAACTACATGCAATGTCTTGGTTTAATGACCTGTATTTTGACCTGGTATGGAGTGTTCGGTCACGGCACTCTAGACTCTGTTGTGTTTTCTTTGATGATTATACATCGTGTTATTAGCTTCTTGTAACAACATCTGAAGGAGACTGCATTGATTTTCCCATCTAACTGTTATGCTATTAGTGCTTACATGAATGTTAATTGTATTTTTGACTGTATCTCCTATGATATTGTATATCAAACATGCAATTAGAGTGTTGTTTTAGGTATGGTGAGTCATTTCAGCCACATTTCACGACGGTGTCCTAACTAGTTAGTAGCTCCTAACACAAGTTATCACCTCGTAAAGTGTTTCACGATGACGACGTCACAAGTCATATCCCTTCTAACTTAGGAGGTGATAAACTGGGTTATAACTTTGCTTTTCAAGTATAACTTCAAATTTAATTGTAGCAACGTTGATCTGAATATTTGGCTGAGCTCAAATATGAACTTTAAAGTGTGTTTTTTTGCATTGTTTATATGATCTTACACAAAGAAAACTAATATGTTTTGCATATTTTTTTTCTAATTAGATGATTCCAGCCATTTCATCCCTTACAATGTTTACAACTATAATTCCGCTGGTGTTCGTGTTTACAATCACTGGTGTTAAAGACGCCTCTGATGATGTCGTAAGTTGTACAGTTGTAGACCAATCAGCTGGGCTCCTGGTCACATGTGTGTGTCTACCTGTCTGATGTGTGGCTTTTCATTGGTACACCCAGCTTTATGTAGTAGCCTAGTAGGGCACTTTTTATTTCCTTTTTTTAATTTTAATTATTTCTTTTTCAGCAGGCAAGCTTTACATTGATATTAAAAATGAATCCTCTTATATGAAACATGCTATCCAGCTTTTTAATCTAAATATAAAAAATAAGAAAGAAAGAAAGATAAAAAAAAAAGAAAGAAAAAAAAAGAATATGAACACTAATCTTTTTATTTAAAAAAAATTGGTATTATACTGTAATTCCACATTTATATACAATGTCAAGCTTGCTTCAGTTCCTAGACTTTAAGATTTATTTTAGTACTGTTTAGTTTTCCCTGGTATACAGTTCTGAAAGTAATGTCTCAGGACTGTTGAGCATGAAGTTGTAATGTACGAACAATATGCATCAGAAACATTGAATTTGATCCGCATTCCGAGACGTTGATTCCAGCACTGTATCCCTCACATTCAACTGCTTATTCCAGATTTCTTTCAGCATGTTCAGCATACAAATGTCCTGGAGAGTGCTGTTCATCACCGGTACTCAAGAGGGACCTTTATGTATGGATGTTTGCCATTTGACACAATGGACCTTATTTCTGCTGAATTATTAAAAACACTCGTATGTAGCAGCTCGGATTGCTTTTCAGCAGTGATAATGTTAATCAGTGGATCGATGCCTCCATGTTTATTATCTAATTGATACTGTGGAATTTTCGACTGGATTTTATTGACAGCTTTGTGGAATGGCAAATGTTCATGTCATCACGGTTCTGTTTTTTGTTTGTTTTTAAACCTTCTCCGTGCTGAGGAATAAAAATAAATCACTGCTTGTTAGGGCATCTGAAGTTGTTCACAGCAGGAGGAAGGTTAACGAAAAGAACATTTTGTAGATTTTTAGTTTTTGAGTGGTTGGAGGCTAGAGCAAGGAATAAATACAATTATTAGTTAACATTTTACTATATACCACCGTGACGTAAAACAATAATTCACTCACTCACTATATACCATGGTATTGAGCATCTTATAAATATTTCGGCTACTTGACATATCTCTTGCCGTCAGCCTCTAGCTACCGTTCGTTAGTTCATTATTTTAATTTCGAGAATATTTCATCATCTCAGCTCCTTGGGGTTCAGGTTCAGGTTCAGCGGCAGCCAGTGCACACATGCACGTGTGTGTGTGGTGTGTGCGTGTGTGCACTGTTCCCTCCTCCATCCCCTCGCCCAGTCTGTAGTGGGTATCTGTCTACTGTCTGGTTGTGTGTTTCTACAGCTGATGCCCGTGATCTCCTCTCTCACTCCTCTCACCACTGTCATCCCGCTTGTCGCTGTACTTATCGTCACAGCCATCAAGGATGCTGTGGACGACTTTGTAAGTCTCGTCGAATATCGGTGGAAAGGAATTGCCTCCAAAAATTCGAAAAAGAAAAAAAATAAAAAAATGTAAAAAATAAATGCATTAGAAATAACCATTGACTTAAAAGAAACTGTGTATCATGCTTTTCCTTGTATAGTACACAGCCCTTTCTTGAGCTAAGAGAAATCTGGTAACATACCTAGTTTCTGTGTATAATATGCACCCATTTCTCGGGTCCAACTAGCCACTTAATTCCAGCTTTATACGTTAAAGTATGGCATAGTCGGAAGAAGATAAAAAGTGATGTAATGTCAAATTTATTAATCCATTAAGTATATTGAGAAGTGGTTTAGACCATTACTTTCCAACTTCTCATAAGTAGGGATTATATTGACTTCTGGTTTTGAAAGCCTGTGTAGTTTTTCATGCCAGTTTGAAAATATTAAAAAGGTCAAAAATAAGTATCCGACTTTTTTTGTGTGTATCTGAATTGTGTAAAATTTTATTAAGCTCCAGCTTGCTCATGTATGAAATATTGTAGCCATAAACCTTTCAACAAAATTGCATTCAAGCCAGAATTACTGTATTGGCAATAATATTGGCAGCTTTTAAAACACTGAATTGCATTTCTGTAAATAGTAACTCAAAGATCAAACAATGTTTCAGAATTCTTATTATAAACCCATGGACTGACAGAAAGAGCTAATAAAACTTCTATTTTTCAATTTACACCTATCAACAGTTTTGAATTCTATATTTTAAGTTTTTATTTTCTTTACACAAAGGAGTATGTAAGGATGTTTAATTTCAATTTAATTTAATTGAGCATGACTGATATATTTCCGTAAATCAAATCAAATTTTTATAAATAAATCATTTACAGTTACAGGAAAATGGTTACATGGTGCTTACATGAAAGTACTCAATGTAACGCTATCAACAGACACCTAAGAGCACCGCATAAAAAGTGGCCCTGACCTTTAACACGGCTGCCTTTGGGAGTAGCACTTCTAGGCTGGATAACAGTCATTTCAGTTGGGTCAATAGGGATGCCACATTAAAATATAAGCTATCAAGTCCTGATTGCTCTCTTGACTCGTTACATAGACACTACCCTCAGAAAACTTGCCGCCATCAATAATTTAAAGGCATATTCTCAGTAGAATCCGGTTGAAATATTAATCAAGTTTTGACTATTTCCGCATGATGCTCTGCATGCTATCTTCTTGATGGGACAAGTCGGAGATCTCACACATGCCGAGGGAGGACTAGCAATTTATATGCAAATGAGGACAAGATGCATGTGATATTTGCGTTAGCTGCAAGATCTAGGTCGCGTTGAAGTGTGGGCATGTAGTTGATTCGCCGCTAAACGTATTTGTCAGGGAAAGCGTTATTGGCCCTAATTTAATGTGTCTGTGGATTATCAGCATACCCTACAATAGCTGCCAGGCAAGATGTTACTCAGCGTGTATACTTTAAATTCTAAAATAACATGTTTAAAATTAATGTGATTTAATAACAGAAAAAAAAGTAAGTTTACAATTCTTATTGCTCATTACGGTAACTGTACGGTCTCACAAACCTGGCTATAAATATTGACTTTAATTATTGTAAATAATTAAATTAGTTACGGTTCAAATGTCATGTAAATAATTTATATATAGTAATATATTTCATGAAAAAATAACCTAAAATGTAGAACATTATGTCAATAAGTAAATAATGTCAATAAGTAAATAATGTAATCCAATATTTGTTTCAAGTTCTAGTTATGCTAATTTTGCTGATTTTAGAAACGCCACCGAAGTGATGGACTAGTGAACAACCGGAAGTCTGAAGTTTTACGAGATGGCAAAATTATTTCTGCTCGATGGCACACCGTGGCTGTTGGGGACATCATTAGACTCAAGAATAACGACTTCATTGCTGTGAGAGACCCCACTTTATTACTCTTACTTTATCATGAAGATATTGTGTGGCAAAATGCTAATAATTGACTACAAATGTTGATATGACTTTTACTCGTGAGAGCCTGCCACACCTGGTCAAATCAGACGGCCCGCCTTCACTTGATCAGTCGGCTGTTTTGATAAATCCCACCGACTACCCACCAGTTAAATGATGCAATTTGTCCACTGACTAACAGGATGTGTGCTAATGGACAGCCGCCAATACCATCCAATCCAAATATCTAACCACTTATCGGATTTCACTGTAACAAATCCTGTCTTGAGTACCTGAAGTCCAGAGTATACATTCACGAATATTAACCGATTTTTGTTTGACTTATTTTGGTAAATTTGCGTTAGCGCTGGTAATCATCGGTTGTTTCTGTTTTTAGGCCGATCTCATGCTGTTATCTACCAGTGAACCAAACAGTCTGTGCTACATTGAAACGGCCGAGTTGGACGGGTAATGACGATGTCTTGTTAATCAATCAATATAACAACTGTTGTGTCTCCACCTGACATTGGGGATAGATATCACACTGGCATGTTAGTTCAGCCGGGTCTTGACGGTTGCGTGGTATGGCTGGAAGTTAGTCGTGATATTTCCACTGTTTGTGTTATCATTTCGGAATGAGACTTGGCTTCTAATTTTGTTGAAATGCTTCCAATGAGATATCTATTGATTATAATGTAATGCTGAAACTGTAGATATTTTGAGGAATAGAATTCAGATGAATGAATGACATGAAACGGTTTTAGACGTACCCTATTCAGTAATTAAAGTATTATGTTTACAATGTCTTCAATCATTGTCGTTGAAAATGGATGAAATAGTGCTGCAGCTATATTAACTTCCAAAGCACTCGCTCTTTATCAATGTCAGTGAGCGAATCTGCCACAGACCCTTTGCATAGAATGATCTCCCCTTCCCAACCTCTCTCTGTGTGTGACCATATTTAGAATTCCCAGGGATAGTATATTTTTCTTTGAAGCAGAATTGACATACAATACTTGCTGACTATGTAAATTTTATAAATACTGTGTAAAAATTAAATCTGTTGTCTAAGTTAGCGGGTTTTTTTTATACTCAGGGAGACCAACTTGAAAGTGAAACAAGCTCTCCCCGAGACAGCAGTTATACACAATGACCACACGAAGATGTCAGAGTTCAATGGTATGTACCATATGCATGTCTATTTGACAATGACTGGCGATGAAATAATAATATTATGTCTGGATACCAGAAAGTTTTCCAATAAATTGTTTAAAAAAAAAAAGAAAGTATATCTGCTCAACTCCACACATGAGTCAAAACACACTAATTTTGATCTGTGTGATACAAGGTGAGGGAGATTGGAGCATGAAATGCACACCCATGTAATGATTTTAACAGAAAAATAATCTGCATTATCAATATCCACATAATTACTGCAATATGGAGATAATGTACCATGATACTGGTGCATGGAACTGACATGAACATCTGCTGTCTGCAACACTTGATATTGATATTCCCTGGTCCTTGTATAGGTATTCATTGTGTTCATATTGAGCTGAACATTCATGCTGAAACACAATTAGAAATGCATTGTACAATGTGGAAGTCGTTTTGAAAGAAACAATTAGAAATTACATCATTGTATTTTAGTTTTCAATTTAAAAATTAGTTTTTTTGGTCGTTGGGGGAAATATTCCCACTGCAATGTATAACATTAATTCATTCATTCATGCATAATTTAAATTTTTAACTTTTAATAACTTTCCAAATTTAATTGGCGTTGTAATTTTTAGACACTTGCAATATTAAACATGATAATTTAGGAATTTTGAGAACTAGTGAAAATTTCAGATTCCTTACCATAACTAGTGTTCCTTAAATTTTATTTTAACTGCTGTTTCCAGGACACATTGTCTGTGAGGCGCCTAACATCCGCCTGAACAAGTACGAGGGCAAGATGACGTGGAAGGGCAAGGACTACTCGCTGGACAACCACAAGATCCTGCTGAGAGGCTGCGTACTGCGGAACACACAGTGGTGCTACGGCCTCGTCATCTTCGCCGGCCGCGACACCAAGCTCATGATGAACTCCGGCAAAAACATCTTCAAGAGGACGCACATCGACAGACTCATGAACGTCCTCATCATCGGCGTATGTATTGTCGCTTGTCACTTGCCACTTGCCATGGCATTAGACTCATTGGTGCATGAGAGTGAGTCACTCGTCAGTCATTGCTTACTATCACCACTTAGTATCAACATTTGGAACATCATGAAATATTGAGGCACTCTAAAAAAATGATCTCATATTTTATCCGAGCTTCTACTTTCTGTATTACTCACACAGACTGCTCTATTGGCCAACTGTTAAATAACTCAATTTGTGACAGTGTTTATTATAAGACTTCTAGCAAATTTAGTGATACCATTTCTATAAATAGTTTCGTCACAAAATTGTCGTGAAAGATTCTCGCAGCGACGTTAAACTCCATATTCACTCACTCCATAAATAGTTCTTTTATACCTTGGAATATAGAATTTTGCACATCGTTTATGTAATTTCACCCAAGCAGAATGTACATCGTGGATGTTTTTGCTGATGAATAATATATATTTGATTCAATATACTAGAACTTTGCACAAATGTGCCCTGTAAATATTGAATGTTTTATAGTAAACCCTTTGTATTCAATTAATAGACAAGTATATGCAATCTGGTCAAGTATCTGTAATGCAATATATATGTTATAAGCAATGGTGTTTCTCTCTGTTTCACAGATTTTCCACTTCCTGTTGACCATGTGTCTGATCACTACTATTGCGTGTGGAGTCTGGGAGACGGTGTTTGGCTTTGACTTCCAGGCTTATCTCCCCTGGGAGAGCTTTGTCAACACGGACAAGCCGAAGGGAGCCACTGTGATCGCCGTTCTCGTGTTCCTGTCCTATCTCATCATCCTCAACACTGTGGTGCCTATATCTCTCTATGTCAGGTAGGTAACTTTGGGATGTAGAGATAGGTGTTGGCTAAATTTGGGTGGTATTAAAGGGAGATAACCATAAAAGCAACTCAAAGGTCTGCTTTATCCGACAACACATAAACACCCCATACCCTAATGAATAAATATAATATCAAACAAACCAACAAACAATATAAAATACAATGTAAAATATTTAAAAAAAAATAATAATTGGCAACCGGGCAACCCGTCTATGTACAGGTTTGACTGTTAGCGAGGTGTAACACGTAACCCGTCTATGTACGTGTATAGCACTCTGAGGGTTAAAAGAAAAACCTATAAATTATTAATACTCTGCTTGATGTTTATATAAAACCACCAGCATCTCAATAGGAAGAAGACTGAAGTTTAATACAGTAGCTTGAAATTATTCGTGCATTACATATATGTGTGTGTGTCACGTGTGCATCATGTATGTGTGTGTGTTGCAGTGTTGAGATCATCCGTCTAGTGAACAGCCTGTGGATCAACTGGGATGTGAAGATGTACTTTGACAAGAAGGACATGCCAGCGAAGGCTCGGACCACCACACTGAACGAAGAGCTAGGACAGATCGAGTACATCTTCTCTGACAAGACGGGCACCCTCACACAGGTACGTATCACCAGAGACATTGGGTGTCCGTGGTCATCCTAGATTTAGGGAGATGACCGATAAAATATGTTTAAATAAAAATGTTGACTATAGTGCCAGGTGGTAGTGTTATTGGTACAATGTTGGATTTCGGAGCCAAAGGATCCATGTTCAAATCCTGTCATGGTGGCCTAGCATCAATATTTGCGAAATTTACCTTTCTGACGTGATTATGATAGGATATTGCAAGATTCAGTGCTTTAGATGTTGCAGGTTTCCGCAATATATATTAAAATTTAAAAATAAATAATCTTTGAGTATCTATCGAGATTAACATTGCTGACATTATGTGGATAATTGTTTGTTATTAAATCGTTGACAATAATCATACATGTTCTGGGTTGTCTGCTTTCAGAACATCATGACGTTCAACAAGGCGTCCATCGGCGGCCGCGCCTACGGAGATCCCATTGATGAGTACGGCAACGCCCTGGAAGTGACAGAGGTAGCCTCAGTAGCCTCAGTAGCCTCAGTAGCATATTGGTAGTCACTAGTCATCTAGAAGTATCTTTAAAGTAGTAGAGGATTAGTTAAGTACAGTGTACCCTCGATAAAACTTTGGATCCATGATATGCTGCCATATTATCAATCCTCAATCATTTTAATTAAATTATGTTTCTTGTTGTGTTTTTCTTCTTCTAGATGACACCCAAAGTTGACTTTAATGAGAACCTCTATGCTGAGAAATCCTTCTCGTTCTATGACGAGCGTCTACTGGAGCAGGCATACTCTGGAAACCAAGAGGTCCAAGAGTTCTTTAAGCTGCTCTCTCTGTGTCACACTGTGATGCCGGAGAAGAAAGAAGACGGTCAGTTCTGTGTGATCTAAGTGTAGCTAGTGCTGGTACAAACAATGGGTGATCTAAGTGTAGCTAGTGCTGGTACAAACCTGTGTGATCTAAGTGTAGCTAGTGCTGGTACAAACCATGGGTGATCTAAGTGTAGCTAGTGCTGGTACAAACCTGTGTGATCTAAGTGTAGCTAGTGCTAGTACAAACCATGGGTGATCTAAGTGTAGCTAGTGCTAGTACAAACCATGGGTGATCTAAGTGTAGCTAGTGCTAGTACAAACATGTGTGATCTAAGTGTAGCTAGTGCTAGTACAAACCTGTGTGATCTAAGTGTAGCTAGTGCTAGTACAAACCATGGGTGATCTGAGTGTAGCTAGTGCTGGTACAAACCATGGGTGATCTAAGTGTAGCTAGTGCTAGTACAAACCTGTGTGATCTAAGTGTAGCTAGTGCTGGTACAAACCTGTGTGATCTAAGTGTAGCTAGTGCTGGTACAAACCTGTGTGATCTAAGTGTAGCTAGTGCTAGTACAAACCATGGGTGGCAGGTGGTAATGCAGTGATAGAATGTTTGGACTTTGGAGCCAAACATCCCAAGTTTGAATCCCATCTCGGGAGCCTGGCATCAATGTTCGTGAACTTGATGCGATCTTGATAGGATGTGCTGTCTGTAGAGTGGCAATGCAGTTATCATCCTTGGTTTGTCAGTACCAGCCAGTGCTCGCAGATTTACTGCAACATTCAGTGCTACAGATGTTGCAGGTTTCTTCCTGTCATAAATTGACAAGCCGTGATATGTGAAGGAATGTTGAAAGCAGCTCTAAACCCCAATTCAAAGCAAAAAAACAATATTGTACTGCTGGATTTCATAAGGTTATCTCCCCTTAGTATGTTGAATTATATACATTATAATGTAATTGAGATCAATGCACAAATAAAAAGAAAATAATAATTATTTATAAATGTATGCTTTTTAAGTTATGCATTGAAGTAAGGGTTGATATATTCCTGTTTGGTCAGTCACTGAAAGCTTGCTATTTTTCTTACCTCCTGATACAACAGTTACTCTCAGTTGTGTATGTTCCTCTGTCTACAGGCAGTCTGGAGTATCAAGCTCAATCTCCTGATGAAGGAGCTCTGGTGTCTGCGGCCAGAAACTTTGGATTTGTCTTCAAAGTAAGTAATCTGTTTGGAAATACACTTTCAACGATGGCTATTTTCGGCAGATCTGCGGAAATCCGTTGATTTATTTGTCCAGGGTTCGATTTATTGTCTTGAACAAATGCAAGGATGTCTTCTCTCAAAGTTCATCACAAAATATACGTTTGCTGCAGCCTATGCTGTTGTGCTGTTGATATACTGTCTGACTGATATCATCTGTTGTGCTGTTGATATATTGTCTGACTGATATCATCTATTGTGCTGTTGATATATTGTCTGACTGATATCATCTGTTGTGCTGTTGATATATTGTCTGACTGATATCATCTGTTGTGCTGTTGATATATTGTCTGACTGATATCATCTGTTG
>JAUTBV010114667.1:0-13827 GCA_032361325.1 Lepetodrilus fucensis
TATACATATAGCCAAAATGTGTATTCAGATAGCCACAGTGTGTATACATATAGCTGCAGTGTGTATACATATAGCCACAGTGTGGATACATATAGCCACAGTGTGTATACATATAGCCACAGTGTGTACACATATAGCCACAGTGTGTATACATATAGCCACAGTGTATACATATAGCCACAGTGTGTACACATATAGCCACAGTGTGTACACATATAGCCACAGTGTGTACACATATAGCCACAGTGTGTACACATATGTGTGTGTATGAGGTACACGGAGGCAGCACCTGCCCACCACAGGAAGACTTGCCAACTAGGCTAGGTAGCACTACTAACAGGTTAACACAGTATAGCACATGCGCAGTTTGTCAGTCACGTTCATCCAAGTCGAAACAACTTAAGATGTATCTTCCTTTTGAACATCAACATTATGATGCTTATATTCAATTTGATGGACCAGTTTAGTTAGTTGATCTTGGAATAGTAGTAAATATCGTTATGCATCACGTGTAACCTTTGACTAGCGTACTATTAGTAGAATAAGATATTTGTTTTCTTTGCTCATAACTATTTGGTCGTGTTTCTATCCGCTTGAAGAAGATGTTCTTTGTAGAACTACAAGATTATTTCACGATAAACGGAATAAAAAAACTCCCAACAGTTATGGTATAATCTCGTACTGACTTTGAAGTTTTACATCATAGAAATTTAAACTCCACCGTACTTCCAGCTAATGGAAAGGAAACATCTGAATTAGAGGTCTGTTATTAGTTCACCGAAAACTTTTCCCAATGGCAACCTTAATCCATGCATTCCAGCGTGTAGACCATAGAGTGCACTCGTCTTCAGTATTAATTAACGGCAACCCCCTGGCTTGCACTGGTTTCCCACACTAGTTATCCATGTTAACTGTAGCAATCCATAGTACAACCCTACAATCCTGTGTTATATGCCAATTAAAAACAACATTCATCGGACAACCCCCTGCTGTGTACATGAGATACATCCTAACTACATGTAATGGCAACAACCATCGAACAACCCCATGCAATGTCTACTGGTATTGCATGGTATTTAACGGTAACATCTATTTGGCAGAGGACTCTCCAATATCTTACCCGGAGAACACAACATTGTTTTCCTACTAGGAAATCCGCGGTTTTTCTACCTGATATTAGTGTGTGAATGAGGGACGTCACATTCGTAATGACAACCCCTATTACATTACCCTCGTCTCAGCCAGGCATATCTCACCAGGCTTGAACGCTTCTCGCCAATGCCGTGTTACAACACCAATGCTCCAGTTCTGATTTACCCCTTAAGTACTATTGCGATGACAATTCCAACACCTCTGTTATGTGTTACATTTTTAAACACCATGGTTGCGTTCAAAGACAAAAGCGCTTGCAAGCGGCTTACCAAACTAAACATTGTCTCAACAGTCGTATGAACCGTACATGGGACAGGGAACCAGTTTAGCTAAGCGGCTTACTCAGCCCTTGTGTCTTTGAACGCACCCCAGGTTTATAATGGCCAATTGTCCCACCGCTTCAACTACTAGTAATTCATCAAGGTAATGTTCACCCAGTACTGTATGTCAGAAATCTAATAGAAAATCCGAATTACCTTCTGAACATGCTGATTTCGCATTCAATATAATTAATAGAGATTAGAAATCAATAGAAGAAAGGCATGTACATCTCTGGCATGGGACTGGGTAGATATTGAGATAAGCACGTTTCTATCATCATATCCTCGTTGTACGTATAAAGTAGTAGAACTCAATGTAGATGCAGATGATGATGATAATAATGATGATGATGATGATCTGTTGTCAAAACATGCAATATATTCTTAACAAATATGCATAATACATGCATAATACATCTCCTGATTGTCCGCGAAGGCTCACTGTCCATGTTCCAGAGAGGTGTACATAGTTCATACATACATACATACATGCATACATACATACATACATACATACATGCATACACACATACATGTATATGGTTGTTACGGCAGCTTAATCGCAACAGATGAACGATTTAAAATTATTTGGTTTTGACGTTGAACCATGTCACTCGCCAAATATTTGCTTCCTGGCTTACTTCTAGTGTGTCTTCCTTGAACCAGATACACCTGACCTCGGCAATCATGATGTGACATGTTATTAGTGTCCACTGTAATAACCTGTAATAGCCTGCTACAAGGCCAACAGTTGTCCGGCAGTCGGTGTTACAGGTCATGTTCCCGCCCACAGGCTCGTGTTCAGTAGGTTTAGGTAACTGGGCAACAGTCGTACAAGGCTAAAGCTTTTCAGTGGTTTATTCTATACAAGTATATTTAGTAATAGCTTCAATCAGAAGACTTGCTGTACAAATTATGTATCTTCATCCTATGGGAGCGTACTTAGAGTAGTCGTCCTGAAAGAAGACTTGTGAGAAAGACTTGTTATAAATACTTGTTAGGTAGACTGTTACAATTAATTGTTAACAGAGCAGGAAGCGCTATTAGAGATTCTCTTCTATGTACGTATAAGTCCGTGTGGACACACGTTACAGAAATGTCATAAGTCCATGTTGAATAGCCCAGCAATTCCACATTATCAGGCAATTTAACTAGGTCTTTCTAGGGTTATCGACGTGATCTCAGAATACACATCCCCAGATATTGACACTGGTGCACAATTCTCCAACTCCCCCGCCCCCAGGGAACATAATAGTCCTCACCCCCGCGATATATCGGTAAATGTGTCATCTTGTGCTCCCGGTGATGATGCTCCCTCTTAACGTCAGAGACAGAGAGAGGACGTCTTCACGAATGTTCTAGAACTCCTGGCGTCTTTTAATCTGTGCAAGATGATGTGTACACACGTGTGAAGGCAACATACATCTATCGTATTCATTAGTCTATTGCACTATTGTGTAACTGACAACCTATATGCAACACACTAGACGAGTAGGTCGCTTCGTAAGTATGTGTCTTGACGTATGTTATCATGACACAACACAGCCAGTTAACATTGTATTGGTGCTTGATATTTGTAAGGTATTGCCTAAGAAATTATGCTCGTATGCCACTGTGACAGAAGGTGATATTTCTACGTACCATGGCCACAGGTACTGATACATTCTGTGTAACTACCACCGTGTCTTCCGACTCTTAGCATGCTTTCACGTGGACGCTGAAGCATCTTCGTGATATTGGCTCAAAGTTTCTATGTCGCAATATTGATGACTACCGGTCATCGGCCAATAGGGCGGGCAATGGACACACTATGCACACATGCACCGGGATCTGATTGTCTGTATATAATGACTTCACAGGAGATGGTTCCAGTCCTTGTCACGAACAGAGGGATCGTGGTGAGTTATCTTTGTGTTGGTCATGTCAGACCTTCTCGTTGTACTTTATCGTTGTCCAATCATACATGCTAGTTTGCGTCTCTGGAATCATTGGAATCAATTGGTTGTGGATCATTGAGTTGTCCGAGATGAGATCATTAGTTGCACGGCAAGATATGGCTGAATACTGTATTGAAATTGAATGTTTTACAAACTAACAGTCTTGTGCAGTGGATTCATGATTGTGTACGAGTATCCGGGGTGTGTGTGTGTGTGTTGTGGGGTGTTAGTGTGTGTGCGTGTGTGTGTCCGGTTTGCGTGTGTGTGTCCGAGGTGTGGTGTGTGCGTGTGTGTGTCCGGTTTGTGTGTGTGTCCGGTGTGTGTGTGGTGGGAGTGTTTGTGTGTGTGTGGTGGTGTGTGTGTGGGGGGGGGGGGGGGTGTGTGTGTGTGTGTGTGGTGGTGGTGGTGGTGGTGGTGTGTGGTGGTTGTGGTGGTGGTGGTGGTGGTGGTGTGTGTGTGTGTGTGTGTGTGTGTGGTGGTGGTGGTTGTGGTGGTGGTGGTGGTGTGTGTGTGTGTGTGTGTAGCTCAGTCACCAGCACACAAGCCGTGTCAGTCCAAGTGAAGTAAGCCCAGATTTATGAACGCTACAAGGACCTGATCGTCCTCTCTTATTTGCTCTGCTGCCGACAGGGAAATGTTAGATTTCTTACATGATCAACTTCCTGTGAAATTGAAATTATTTATCAATCACTATCCATCCACACGAACAGCTCCTGCAGTTTACGACGGCGACTTGAATTCATAATTAGCAATCACTATGCACGTGTCTAATAAAGATATCACCTGTTGGGAGACTAAATTAGGATGTGTTTTTACAATTATTGACAAATGTTTGTCTGCTGTGCTGTAACATTGCGGTCTGCGCTATTCCCACACGAAGGCTGACTATGTCTGCCGTATTTTCACATGGAGGTATACGATATTCTAAAACCGCTGTCGGCTGTTTTTTAACACTAAGGTTGGCTGTACTCTAACATTGAGGTCTGCCACATTTTCACATTGAGGTAGTACTGTGCTGTATTTTCAAATTGAGCTGTACTAGTATATGTAGGCCCTATATGGAAGTCTATTACCGTTAAAAACGGTAAAAAATATTTTTGTCAGCTGTTTTCTAACACTATGGTATGTTGTTTTCTAACACTATGGTATGCTGTATTCTATGTTGTTTTCTAACACTATGGTATGCTGTATTCTATGTTGTTTTCTAACACTATGGTATGCTGTATTCTATATTGTTTTCTAACACTATGGTATGCTGTATTCTAACACTAAGGTTGGCTGTATTCTAACATTGCCGTATTTTCACATTATAACGCAGTTGCGTCTGCTGTATGGTAACATTACGGTCTATTGCTGTCTGATCATTAGAACATCTCACAATGGCTGTCATCTGACGTGTTACTGGCGGGAGCCAAGTCCACAACTGTATTCGTAATTCAACGGTGTTCATCCTTCAGGAATTCCTTGGCTATATATAGAACTTTAAAGATGTTATAAGTAAAGCATGCTTCTTAGATGATGACACACTCTAGATTTACGAAGTGTGAGTAGTTTATGCACATACACAGTAACGGGTTGTTTTCACTTAGTGTTTTAATAGTGCTATACTTATTCATTAACTTTGGTTGGACTACTAATTTCACAATGGTAGGTCGCGTAGCGATGTGTCAGTGTAAAACTTTCTCTGGAAA
Source organism: Lepetodrilus fucensis (assembly GCA_032361325.1). NCBI lineage: Eukaryota > Metazoa > Mollusca > Gastropoda > Lepetellida > Lepetodrilidae > Lepetodrilus > Lepetodrilus fucensis. The sequence goes on from JAUTBV010114667.1 coordinate 5,101, forward strand.
CAATCTCATCAATCAGCGTTTCCACTGTACACAAGGTCGGTGCTGATTGGGCCGGTGTCGCTTTGATGTGCAATACATCACAGACGCGTGGCCAGCCTGTCTTTATCTAGGGGCTGCGATCTCATTTGAATTGTTTTTTAGGGTGCAATATTGGAAATCACTTGACTGATTGCCACTGCGAACAATGTGATGGTATTGGAAATTGTCGCTACAAGACCACATCTAACACTTGAAGTACTCTTGATTATGACTCGGATGTGTATTATGTGCAAACAGCTGTCAATAGTGTCTATACATCCATGATTATCTGTTATTGTTAGTCCTTTGCCAAAATACAGTTATGTAGAGTATGTTGGGGGAAGGGAGGGGAAAGGGGGTGGAGGCAGAAGAAGGAAAGACCTCGATCAGTGATGAGGACAATATACGCATGTAAGATATCCGATTACATTTTGTATACGTCTAATATGACGGAATACGTACATGGCATGCTTGGTCCAAGTCTATAGTCTGTCGTGACTATACGTCAGAAGGTCTTCGATTAGCTTGTGTTACGTCTGTGCCTCAAAGACGGAGACCAGTGTACTCCAGAGTCCACTGGGACAGACGTTAGACGGACTCATTCAGGGTTTGTTGCCTGTGAAATAGTTTCTACTCATTCATGTCAGTAATCAAATTTCGATGCATTATCGGTCTCGTTTGTCCGCTCGCCCTTCCAATAGCACCGCCTGTCGTCAAACCACAGCATCGCCTTGCTACGTCGGTTCTCCAAACGTAGGCCGTGACAAGGTATGTTCAAACAGCACTACTGATAGGATCTGTTCTTGGTTAACAGAAACTGTCAACATCTAGGTTCCTATTTTTTTTGGGTAAACGAAGAAAAACAACAACAAAATCGCACCAAGACTGTTCTTGAAAACTAGGCCGTATTTATTTATCGCATTCCTGGGCTTTTAGTATTTCAACACTAACCTATTATATATAACCTGTGGGTTGTTCTGAACATTATGCAGCCTGGCTGTCGAGGTCTATGTCTATATAAGTAAAGTAACAGGAATACGAACAAAGTAGATACTATGACGGATAGTTAGATTTGTCGTAAAACTAGCATTTGCAGTGAACATTGACAGACTGTCCATCCCAAGAAAGTCAGGCAATCAGTTCTAACATAATGCTTTTCCTACTGTTATTTTTCAATCATAGCCTGTGAAATTTACACCATATACCTCTCTCTACAGTAGAATACAAGCAGAGCAGATCGCGAATCCAAGAAAACCCGTTTAAAAAAAACTAAATTGAAACATCTCGGCGGGAACTTTGACAGCTAAGGTAAACTTTAAATGTGAACAAAAAAAAACATTGCTTATTAATTTTGGTAAAACACTGAATTTATAAGTCGAATAACATTTGTCCGAAATAAATGTTATCGTTATCTATAGCCACCTGGGCTCCGTATTAATGGTAGTATCATACTCAAGTTGCTAAGCAATAATGATAGCATATACTAGCGAACGGTTTAGTTAAGAATGATCGATACGCTATATTTTTCAAAATACTAGTTTAGGTATAAAAGTTAAAATTGGTTATGTTGACTGTTTTCTTTATATATACTGTATGTTTTACATATGCTATGCTAGGCCTTATCAGTCACATGACTTTACATGAATACTACTATTATGCAAACGCCATACAAGTGTATACCAGTTATGCATGTTAAGAATTCATAAGGCACTACACATACCAGACCTTCCAGTTAAATAACCAATGCTTCCCTACGCGTAGTTATATAAAATAATGGTTGACAGTGTTAATCAAAATATGATAATTAATTAAGATGATAATATACGTTCAATACGTTATCTCTAGATGTCAATGATGTCTCTGGTTGCCACTTGTTGTACGTGACGGCCAAGAAATAGCGCGCATAAGTGTGTCAAATTCTATTTTTAGACGTATCCGGTTTAACGATTCTATACTCATTGAATGTTTGGTCTAGTTCAATACACTGATTGAATGTTTGGTCTAGCTGGATACGTTGAATTGAGTGATCGGTCTAGTTTGATACTTTGATCGAGTGTCTGGTCTAGTTAGATAGAGTATACACTAATTGAGTGTTCTGTGGTTAAATACACCATTTAAGTGTTTGGTCTGAAACAGAATTAGTGATGTTGGTATTTACGTATTTCCTTTTTCAAGTGCCCATAGGCCAAAGAGGTCAAGAGTGCATGCATGCTAACTAGGAGTTTAGTGACGTCAGTCGAGCTAATTAAGCTAATTAGTGTGATTGCGCTAGTTACTCTGCGTGTGACGGTATCCGTTGCTTGGACAAGTATCTTTAGGACAGGCACTTGGCCTGCATATCTGTTCCAGCTCTGCGTGTAGGCCATATCAGGTTACCCCCTGGTAGAGAATCCTAATTAACCCTAACACAGATAATCACAGACAACAAACACTAGATATAATCCAATTATAGGTTGATAAAAACCACGGACTACAAACAAGAGATGTAATCCAACATTGCGAGGTAATCACAGTCAGCAAACGTTCTACACAAAGCAAGGAAACATATTAATAATAACAGACAAGAAACGTGAACATAACCCAACGTTACGCAAACAGAACGAGAATACATGATAGAGGCAATCCAAATGAACCAAAAACTATCCAAGTTAGCCATAATCTGAAGCAAACTACGTCATGTAGGGAAAGTATTTGTTTTATTATTTCAAGAATCACATGGATAGTGACATCGTAAGCTAACATTTCAGAATCAGATGCCAGCATGTGATGTCCAATGTAGGTCGATTAGTCCAGACGCTATAATGTTGTCCAATGTAGGTTTATATTTCAGAAGGTATATGATGTTCAATGTAGGTCTACATTTCAGAAAGTATATGATGTCCAATGTCGGTCTGTATTTCAGAAGGTATATGATGTCCAATTTAGGTACTAGATCTACATTTCAGAAGGTATATGCTGTCCAATGTCGGTGTACATTTCAGAAGGTATATGATATCCAATGTCTGTCTGTATTTCAGAAGAAATATTATGTCCAATTTAGGTACTAGATCTACATTTCAGAAGGTATATGCTGTTCAATGTCGGTGTACATTTCAGAAGCTATATGTTTGTCCAATGTTTTAAATTTGATCGACATTTCAGTATCGAGTGTATGACACCGGTTTAAGCTTACAGGTAGCATATTTCAGAATATCATTTAGACAGTTTCCTGTATGTGGATTGGATTGATTGCATACTTATATTACTATTCTAAACATCACGAAGGGGTATTTCAAGAAGGAAAGCTAATTAATGAATGGGATAAAAGTAATTGAATTCGTAGGGTATTTGGTAGACTTTGGTAAACCTATTGTCTATCCCATGTTATCATTTCATTTAATAGAACACATTATTAAAACATGCAACAATCCTCCAGAAGTTAAGTAACAAGGTAACAATGTAACATTTTCTTGCTTTGAAGCCTTCCTTCGGGCGTAATAATAGATACCCAGGTAACATCATAATAGATACCCAGGTAACATATTCGTGCAGCGCTGAGACTTATCGATCAAACAAATAATAACGGTCTAATGTTGAAAACGTCCTCTTTGATCTCAGTTTTAGCCACATTCTCTGAAGTCTGGTTGGAAATCTCTGACTGTTGAGGAACTGAGTCCTGTTTAGTTCTATAGCTCGGTATACACCTGACTGTAGTTGCCACATCGCACGTGTCAGTAAACCACTGACGTTCATCTTCTTCCAGAAATAAATAGGAGCACGAACTCTCTTCTCAATATATTATTCTCAAGATTGGAAGCATTTATTCAACATAAATCAAGGCATATTTTTTTTTCTGCGATAGACTATTAATATGACTCACTGGTATAAGCGCCGCCTTCATACACTCGACTATACTCGACCACTATACTCCACTATGTACAGTCGACCATAGCCTAGGTTTGTGTAACTTTCTCACGCAACCTATTTTGTTAATGACGTTTTCATCTGACTATTGTGTGATGTTAGGCACTCTGGGAATGATAAACAGTGAACTGAAGCATTTGAAATATTATCCAAAATTACATTAATAAAAAGAAAGATATAAACCAATGATTTAGAGACGTAAAAAACTGTATTCTGAGGTTTGTTAAATGCATCATGTATAATTATCTCTGCTATATATAAGCAGAATAGCTACCGTGTGGTCGACTTTGTTGATCTCTTGTTGAATCCTGGATGTTTTTGTTCGTTCTATCGAGGGACATAAAGGAAATGATAGAAATAGAGGTATCCCATAACACTTAACTAATTGTAGAATTACCTTACTTTCATTTAGGTAAATCAACGGTCTACTTAAATCAGATCCGAAACTTTCGCTTCTAGAATATATTGGGCAGTTGCTGGCATTAATCTAAGGATATCCTTTTAAATGTTTGCGGCGGTTTAATTGGCCAAATACATGAAGAACGAACACGTACATCTGAGTTTAATGAGATGGTGTCAATGAGCAGTGAGGAAGACATACGCCATAACGTAATTGTGAACAGTATTGACATTATTTGTATTATTATTACTTTTATGAACACAGATTGCAATATTGTAGATATACAATTTAGATGTTCAAGAACAAACTTGATTCCGACTCGAGTATTGGGATTTCACTAAAGTAGGCTTACCATTGATCTATAGTCTAGTCCTTCAACACACACACACACACACACACACACACACACACACACACACACACACACACACACCATAGTGTACATATGCCCAGACGACACAGTAAGGTAGAAATGTCTCTGAAACCCAACACTCCGACCATATGTTTTCCAGCCAAATCGACCAGCATATATAGTGTTCTATTTTAGTTGAGTTGAGATCTGTATACTCAGTCCACGATGTATAGGGTCAGTGTTTCCTCAGTCAAAGTATCTGTACTTGTTCTAACACTGTCGTATTGCATTACTAGTGAGCTGATAGCACCAAGCCTACCAAGATAAGCATATGCCCCATTTTGTTCACTGGTAGGACGCATGCGCATGGTACAGTGTGATATACGGCAGTTGACCCACCTATACATATACTATTAGGACATTCATTTAAAACAACTGAAATAGGGGTAAGTACCAATTTATGTGTGTACCAATATTAATATATGTATATCTTTTCATACATACTACTTATGCAGTATTTCGTTTTCTGGGTTCATTTTATTTTTAAATACGCCTTCAATACAAATTCGGATTTAAATATGCCCTATTTAAATACCAAAGATCTGTAACCGTGTATAATTTAATATTTACTTTCGTTTTGGCAAATACATTTTGACTCGTAGGTATTTTACGTACGCTCTCGGTTTTGGAGTAGTCTGGTGTTTATTCATCTTTCCAGATCTGTTCAGCACCGTTGAGTTGTCTAGATCATAGTCGCTATATATAATACAACTTACTTACTTATTAGTATTAACATCTGCTAGATCTAATTTCATGCATGGTATTCAGTTGTTTTGGCATGAGCAATTTGTTGTTAATGGTCAGGAAAGACACATCAGGTTCAACTAGAAAACTAAACCACAAAATAAGTTCAACTTCAGCCTTAGACTTCAACCTGGTATTGTACGTTGTTCAGTGTCAAGTTGAACCTCCAACTAAAAGTCTCTACGATAGCACTAGTCGATACCATGGTACCCGTAAGCAGTGTTGCTTGTGCGGCGTGTTTGGTCGGTACATATACATCTTCTGAACTGTTGCATCAGAACAAATCAACGTCAGCATACGTTAATACACCTCCAACAGATAAAGATGTGAATATTATACTAGAGTGATACACACGATACAAGGATGATATTATTAAATCCGAATCACTTATTGAAATGTTTGAGATGGCAAGATGTTGACATCCGGTTTCCTTTTGTTGCAGCTACCAGCGTGGAGGCGTTGATTGACGGGATGTGATGGAGGGATCCTGGGTAGTCTGCGTGTTGGGGTTGCTGGTCCTTATGGCGCACAGAGCTGTGAGGGCCATGCACTACCCCACAACCGACACCGACAGTGGACGAGTCAGGGGGGTCCGGCGCTCGGTCAACGGCAAAACTGTCGACGTGTACTACGGCATACCATTTGCGCAGGCGCCGGTTGGGGAATTGCGATTCAAACTTCCGGTCCAGAGGGATCCATGGCCGGGAACGTGGGACGCGACAAGGCTTCCTAATTCGTGCATACAGGGAGTTGACATAGTGTTTGGCAATTTTAGCGGCGCGGTGGTGTGGAACCCGAACACCAAAACTGACGAAGACTGTTTGTATCTGAACGTGTGGGTGCCACGTGTTCGGCGACCCATCAGCAACAAAGCTGTTATGATTTGGATATATGGCGGAGGATTTTACAGTGGATCATCAACTTTAGACATATATGAAGCCAAATATTTAGCAGTAGAAAATGATGTAATAGTTGTATCTATGCAATATCGTGTCGGTGCCCTAGGTTATTTAGCAATGGGTCACCCAGAAGCCCCCGGGAACATGGGTATGTTTGACCAGAGGCTAGCCATGGAGTGGGTACGTAAGAATATACAGCATTTTGGGGGGAATTCTCGTAATATTACCATATTTGGAGAGAGTGCTGGCAGTGTGAGCGTCGGGTTGCATCTGTTATCTCCCTTGAGTCGAGGTCTATTCGACAGAGCCATACTGGAGAGCGGAGCTCCTCAGGCGAAGTGGGCGACAATACCAATGCATGAAGCGGAGAGAAGAGGTCGAATCCTAGCGGGATACTCAGGTTGTGATCCGGAAGCCAGTAAATACGAAGTCATTTCATGTTTTCGAAAACTAAACGCTACAGACTTCATGGATCATGAATTCAAAACTATAGGAGGTGGGGGAGTCATTCAGTTCCCGTTCATTCCAGTTGTGGATGGCAACTTTCTGGTAGAGAGCCCGGACGAGTCTATAAGAATGGGCAGATTTAAGAAGATCCCTCTTCTGCTAGGCAGCAACGCCAACGAGGGTTCGTACTTCCTCGTGTACTACGATCCCATCCTCTTCAACAAGTCTGTGGATACGAAAATCAGCAGACGACAATTCATTACCATTATGGATGATATGTTTCAAACGTACCCTCGACACCCTGAACACTTGAACGCCTTTGGGATCGAGGCTATATTGTTCCAGTACACCCACTGGTTGGATCCGGACAACCAGACTATGATGAGGCACAACATCGAGCAGGCGGTGGCTGACTTCAACTTCGTGTGTCCCGTCAACGAGCTGGCACAGGCATACGCCAACGCCGGCCAGAACGTCTACTACTACAAGTACACACACAGGATGAGTACACACAAGTGGGGACGGTGGATGGGAGTGCTGCATGCAGACGAAATTAATTTTGTGTTTGGTGAACCGCTAGATAACTCTAAAGGATATCTGAATAATGAGAAAGACCTAAGTAGGAGAATGATGAGATTTTGGACAAACTACGCCAAAACTGGGTAAGTACATTTTGGTATTTTACCGTTATGTCATATGAACCATAAGTATGCAGATGAACATGATATAATTATATATGCACGTATTGCCATCAAAAGTATTCTTATATTCTATTCCACTTGTTAGGCCATTCCTGCATGCTTGCTTCTGTAATACTTGTCATCCTTCTGTTGTTGTCCTAACAAACTATGACAAGTACGTAATAACTTACTGCAGGGCAAGTAGTTGGCCTATTGCGAGTTAAAACAATGTAGGCAAATTAATTCTACTTAAAATTAACTAAACATTGATATTGATAGAACTAGGACATAGTTATTGTTTCTACGTATAGTTAATAGTATATTGCGATGTCAAATTTTCGATGACGGTGAATTGATCCAATTCTGGTATCGCAAATACAGTTTTCACAAAGAGAACATGGTGCATAGTTGACCATGAAACTGAACTCTTTCTATCGGTAGTTGATTGTATGTCGATCAATGAGCACTGGATACACTGGATGCTCTACATTGATTGGAGAACACTGGCTCCAGGTACAGTGCAATGGAGAACAACACAGTTAAGCATCACATATTGATGCACTGACAATACTGAACTGACTATGAATGTATTAGTGTACAGTATGGAGATAGAGTGCCCATGTAACTTACATTTCTGTAATCCTCAAAGTGTCTAGTAACGAGTTGTGATGTTCCCATCGGGGAATATTGTCCAATGTTGTCGTCTGGAGGCCATCTGGGATGTCAACTTCTAATAGTCGAACAATTTACGTCATGAAACCATTGCATACAGATGACTAAGATATTTCATAATGAAATTTGGTAATAGAAAGTTATACCTGAAATAGATATAATAAATATTACTGACATATCTTCATGCAAATTACTTCATGTACCTTCATGCAACGTCATTAAATAGCTTTCAACATTTTGGTAATAATCCCGATCCAAAAGCTATATTATCTCGACAATCTTTTGAAAGCCTCTATACTAGTAAGATAAGAGTGGTGGCCACCATCCTCATGTTAATGAACTATAGCTCAGTGGATCAAGACTGTAGGTCTGTCTCTCACTAACGTGGTAATGTAGGCAGAGCATAACTCCAGTACGTCAATTCCTGCTATTTCATGACATTTCAAACACTGACCAAACTGTAATGATACGCTAACATGCTATTGATTTCAACATATTTTATTGTCATAAATGCAATAGGTCAGGATCAACCAACAGTTCTCTCCTTATGTA
>JAUTBV010114678.1:0-13826 GCA_032361325.1 Lepetodrilus fucensis
GATGACAAGATTAACAGAAAGTGAAATAGACGGACAGACATATAGTAAAAGCAAGGGCCATACAAACTTAAACTAAAAGAAAAACAGCCTCAATGTAATGACATACACAATCAACTCTACCAAGATATATTCCTCCCAACCCTCAGATTACATAGGCAGACTTTAACAAGCATTATACTACGGGGAGCCCCGTTTAGTATTCAGTTTACGACTTTACAACCAAAGAAATGTGGTATCGTCGAAATTGAGGTGTCTTTTTTTGATCGTGAAATATATATACACAGAAAAACATTTGTTTCACATATTATGCGGAAACACGACCATAAATTATGTGACTATATACATGCTTTTTTTCATCCGACATTTTAGATTGTTTTTGCATGCATTTTCGCTCATTTCAGGTGGGAGGGCCCAAATCTTTATTGATTTTCAACTTCTGATAGCCGACCTTGAAAGCTCGATAGTCTCATGGATTGTCATACAAGACTTGATAAGAGATATCCCACTTTCTCTAATTGATAAGATTAACTATTTTAATTTCGATCGACTGTCCCTCATGCATCTTTAAAAAAAAGTTTAATGCTCGATAAGACCTGCTATAATCTGCTATGGCATTGCAGTTTGCATAAACAAAACGTTTCTGGACTTGGTCTTTCGAAGCTGGTACCGACTAATTAGAGAAAAGCCGGGAGAAGCAGGCATTTTGAGCTTCCTGTCACAGCATATAGAAGTGGTTGAAGGCGGTGATAAGTTCCAGATCAATGTTGGATGGAGTAATCAAGCTGGGCGTCCAGAACTGGAATCTTGCGCAACAATGGCAAGGGTCACGTGGTCAGCGGCGAGAAGGACGACGTTGCACCGACGACATGTCAAAAAGCCGTGGAAACCTCTACGACGACGATTACGCACTTGTCTGCGCTTTGATGTTTTCGCTGGCTTCCTAGATCTGCGGCCATCTACTGAACTCCGAACTAAGAAAGAATTATAAAAATGAAAGTAAAAGAAATGTTGGTTGTAGTTCTTTTAAAAATGTTATGAAAGAAGGTTGTTTATTTCTCAAACGATACTTTGATGGCGCTTTGAGATCAATGGTTTAGAGATCAGGAGGTTGGACTGATGTCAGTGATGAGGATGTGCAGATACACGGTAATTCTAGCTGATGGTCGCTGTGGTAGACCACCTGAGGTATCGGAAGTAAGGTTATGCTCTATATCTTCTTATTTCAAAAGGACAAATTTCAAACTATAATATGTTTTCATTTCTATTGGACAAATTTCTGACCATAATATTCTCATTTCTAATGGACACGTTTTAGAGTATATTTTCGTATTTCCAATGGACAAACTTCAGACCATAACTATGTTCTCATTTCTAATGGACACATTTCAGACCATATCTTCCCATTTCTAATGGACACATTTCTACTATATATTCTCATTTCTAATGGACACATTTCAGACTGTATGTTCTGATTTCCAATGAACAACGTTCAGACCATATATTCTCATTTCTAAAGGACAAGTTTTAGACTATATGTTTTTTTCCCTTCTAGATCTGCACTTGTTTTATCAATACAATACTGTGGAGAATATGAAAAAGTATGGCTGATAGTGAATAGGCGTACAAGCTTGACGGCGGCCATGTTTGTGGTCACCATTGGCAATAACATTCACATGGCTACTTCGAGCGGTTACGTTAGTTTAGCCCTCAAGTGTCATTGTTGCTGCTAGACAAGCTTTCGTGCTTCGTGCGCATGTTCGTGACGTCACTCTAGCCTTGCATTCGCGACTTCGCATTGCTCTAGCTCCTCTAGAAACCGCCCGAAGTAGGCCATAGACATCATATGTAGTCACATAGCAAGATCCATCCACAGTATTGAACACCAGCAGATATAACCTTACCTTTGTGGCAATGAGAATGAGCATTGCATGTATATGTAATTAATTTTATAGTCAACAGAAATATAATAGAATATAACATCTATTGCTGCTTCCTTTTACACTTTACGTCAAATTCGTGGTACTTCTGTATTTTTTTGGGTATTCTCGTAAATATAAATGTTGATGAACATATATGTTTCCTTTGACTTTTTACTTCAAATTCGTAATATTCATAAAGTAATATTATATCTATTTGAAAGAATATTCATAAGCGTCTAATCCAATACCTTGCTTCAGTATTTTTTGGGGTCTTTTTCATCGTTTCCAAATACGCCGTCTACGTATTAATACGAGCTCGAAATTACATTTCATGGGTAGCGGCCTCTCTCGAAATCTCATTCCATTCTGGCAGTGTAATACTCGGGTCATGTATTACAAAACGTGAAGTGTGTGTTCTACTATGACCCGTGACCCTTCAGCCCAGAGCTGCTGTCCGCCATCTTGAAAGTGAGACGTAACTCTATCGATCTCGGATCTCTTGCAGCTAATGACCCTCGCTATCCACTAGTTTTGTCGGTCAGTGGCCTAAAAACTACTGCAGGTCTTAATGACCAATATCGGACTGGGATTTCGCCGCTCTAATAAAATCAATCAGCGTCGTGCCCACAAGGAATCGAACCCGGGATTTTTTTCTTCACCAGCCCAGATAGGAAGATGTCCTTTCCTTAGATTAGCGCGGTGAGAACTTTACGGACAGTTCCACAAAGCCGACGTAAGCTAACGTAATGACAGCGGCAAGTAACGATGTCTTACTTTACGTATAAATGTAGGACTCCGATTGGCTGATGCACATCGCATTAGTATTCATTTACACTTTTCACATGTAAGGTACTTTTTTTTTCATGTATCCTTCCTCGTGGGTCCGCTCATTGATATTAACACTATAATCCTCTTGCAGTTTATTCTTCAGAACTATTTATTTTCTCAGGAAATGCCCAAATGGACACCAAAGAGCGCAATACATTGGAGATGTATGTATTTGTAGCGTCGGTCCATGCCATCCGACATAATATACATTTTAGTCAGGTATACACATGCATACATTCAGTTCACTACGATTCTAACTAGTTAAATCTGAACCCAGTTTCAATGTGCATATCCAGATTTCAACATACTTTGTTAATGTCACTATGTACATTATAGTTGTCCATGAAATAGAATAGATACCAGGTATTGTCTACCCAACAATGCGTGATCAAATTTCAAATGATAATCGTCAGCAGGAGATGGCATAAGAAATGAACTACCAGCTACCAGTATCGTTTGGTATGCAAACATCTTACATATATTTCAAAAACTTCTGCGGAATAGATGTATATAGGGGTTCTATACATTAAACACACAAAAAATAATAACCCACATACGTAACATTTATTATATGAACTGGTATCGGTGATATACTACGGCTTAAAAACATACTGAATACACCCACAGACTTATAGTTGAATGAAATCTGGATCCTGGAAGTAACTTGTGGCTCTAGGGTGGAGATTTCAAATCTTCTTCGTCAGCGAAATGGAATGGTTACGTTTTCGACAGTTAAGCGCCTTATCTCAACAAATCAATGCCTATGTGTGGTAATACAGAGCACGACAACTGAACACATCTCTCTCTGTCTCACACTGAACACGTTAAACTTTATCGTCCCCGATACAAGGCATCGCAGTTGATATCATTCTTCGTTCTTCATCATTAAGCAGAAATGCCACGATGAGCAAGAAAAATATGGCAGATACGTAACCTTTACATTTCTTCCCGGTTTAATCCCTACATTTATCTATGTCTGTGGTGAAATTATCATTGGCGAGTAAAGCCTAACATGTTTTTGAACACTATACCAAGGTAACAACAGATCGTTGTCACCCAATTACATACACACGCGCGCGCGCACGCACGCACACACACACACACACACACACACACATCATACTGGTAAATTAAAGCTTTCCTACAACTATTATATAATCTCATAATTATTTCAATGAAAAACTACAGCACCATCAGCTCCCGTTTCACTGAGGTATATATCTTCTCTGACGTAATTTCCAGTACATCACATTATATTTTAATAGGATACGCTCTCTGTAGACAGCTGGTAGAGTAGAGTGGGCTGGCAATACAGTTATCATCCTTGGTATCATCGGGTTTACTGCAACATTCAGCGCTACGGATGTTGCGGCTTTACTCCTGCACTAAACTGACAAGCCGTGAAATAAGTGATAGAATCTTGAAAGCTTTTCGAAATCCCAATTTATATTTATTTTATTTTACTATTATTATTCGTAGTAGTTGTAGTAGTAGTAGTGGTAGTAGTGGTAGTAGTGGTAGTAGTAGTAGTAATAATAATAATAATAATAATAGTAGTAGCATAAGCAGTACTGTGGTTCTAGTACTATTACAACTGCTACTATTACCATCACCACTACTACTACTTACTGGTGCTGCTTCTTAAACTACTACCACTACTACTACTACTACTACTACTCATATTACTAGAAGTGTAGTAGTAGCAGCTACTATTAGTAGGAGTGTAGTAGTAGTAGTGGTAGTAGTAGTGGTAGTAGTAGTATTAGTAGTGGTAGTAGTAGTGGTAGTAGTAGTAGTAGTGGTAGTATTAGTAGTGGTAGTATTAGCGGTGGTAGTAGTGGTAGTAGTAGTGGTAGTAGTAGTAGTGGTAGTAGTAGTAATGGTAGTATTGGTAGTGGTAGTATTAGTGGTGGTAGTAGTGGTAGTAGTAGTAGTGGTAGTATTAGTAGTGGTAGTATTAGTAGTGGTAGTATTAGTGGTGGTAGTAGTGGTAGTAGTAGTGGTAGTAGTAGTATTAGTAGTGGTGGTAGTAGTAGTAGTAGTAGTAGTAGTAGTAGTGGTAGTAGTAGTAGTGGTAGTAGTAGTAGTGGTAGTAGTGGTAGTAGTAGTAGTAGTAGTGCTGGTAGCATCGCCAGCAGCTGCAGTAGTAGTAGTGGTAGTAGTAGTAGTGGTAGTAGTAGTAGTAGTAGTAGTGCTAGTAGCATCGCCAGCAGCTGCAGTAGTAGTAGTGATGAAGCAGTTACGGTGGTAAAGGAAGTGGTTCCCGTGACGGCGTACAGCGATGTTTGTGATGGTCATCATTCCAGGCTTAATACCACGGTGCAATAATGAAACGATACTTAGATAATTTAAATACATCTTAAGAAGGAATCACCGGAGTTTCGGACTGCCTGAACACGAGTGTACCTGATGAGATACATGCTTGACTCACGAATTTTCCATGTGTGGTGGGGAAAAAAATATTGAAGATCCCTGGAAATTTATACTGGTTACCATGGCGCGCTCGTTCCTCGTGGTTAAATTACAGTCAGTCATGATCGCAATTGTTGGTAAATTTTCTTGATGTTTAAATTTGCTTTGTGAGGGAAGGAACTACTGCGGTAATTTCAGGACACGCAAGCCAACGATAGAGACATTAACGCGCGCGCCACCAGCACATGGAACATCTATCCATACCTTAATGCATATCCTCAATACTCCGAAGACAAGCCAGGGAATGTGCTGAGGTGGGTTTTTTGTGTTTTCTTTTTGGTGACGGCTGTAATGGATAGCTGGACTTTGAGCTATGAATTATAGGTGCTAGATTGGCAGAAGTCATGCTATGGGATTCTCGCGTGCCACTAATGTCCTGCCTCCTTCCTCACGGCGGTCATTTCTGGATGACGCCATCCTCCCGTATAGCCTCCAGGACCCGTGGAAGAACTTCGCGTAGACGTGCAACGTTTGAGAAGAATTGCTATAAACTCTAAAGCATATTAGTATATAATTTATAATTACATGAGATCGGTAGCGATGCACGAACCAATAGACACGGAAAACACACATGACAAGCTCAAGAAGGTGAAGAATATATCTAATGGTCGTTTATTATAATATATAGACAAATAACACGTGTTCTATGTATAATCTTAATCAGACAAAGAGAAGACCACAGGCATGATAATACTAGTAATAACGGTAAATTCATTATTATATATTGTTATTTTAATCAAAAAATATGTTTCACTTTTAATCAATGTTTGTTGTAAGGTATTCCACCACGAGTTGACACACACACATACACACACACACACCTCCACTTTCCCCCACCACTATCCCCACCCCCACCCCCACCCAGTCCTCCCATCGTCGTACACTCATGCCTAATCGGTCCTTCAACATGTGTGCTTCTGACGTGATGTCCCTCTACATGCAGTTCAGCTGACGTGATGTCCCTCCCAAAGTGTACACCTGACGTGATCATCTGTCTCATGAGCTGACAGATGCAGCGGAACCACAATTGGCACCGACAGATCAATTACTCTGCAGATAACTACAATTCCAAACGTAAAATTTAAATTTGAAAAACGTAAAGGTTAAAGTTATTGCCATATTAATGTGACATTGCAAGAATTGGAAGCGGCGGAGTAGTATACATGTGACAGGTGTAGTAATACACGTAGATTGCAAATAGTTCTTGTCGTTGGCGCCGCATATATACACGGCATATAGTAATGCATATATGCGAGTATAGTAATACATAAAGCTGGCAAATAGTTCTTTCCGTTTGCTCTACATAATCATGTATTGGTATTAGTAAAACATGAAGTTGGCAAGATTTCTTGCCGTTGGCGCCGTTTATACACGTAACTTTTATTTAGCGGTAAACAGTTCTTATATACTGCATAACGGGGTATAGTATAATATATCTAGATGTATAGTGAATCTAGAGTTATCGTTCTTGGGTCATGTGTATCAGCTGTGCGTCATGGATATTTTCTATAAGCAACCGTGAATTGTATTTCATGCTTGCTTACCGACGGTAATTATACATAGGCCTACCCTTGATAATAAGATAATGCTAGTTTCATAGCAAGAAAAACATTAACCATTTGGAAACTATCGAATACCGTTGGCGATCTTACTATGGATTGTATGTTGATTAATAGTGCATTCAGCAACAAATCAGAGAATATAATTAGAAAACTGTTGATCTGACATGACCTCGTGTATCTACCTCTGCAATCGATGTAATGGGAACGCGACATCAATGCGGGAATGCCAGCACCCTTTAATTCCGCCACAACGCCCTTTAATGCCACGACAACGCCCCCTTTGTACATTTCTCGTCATCGACTGCAGCACCTGTTTCACGTAATCGTCTTGACCAAAGCGAACTCGCTCACCTGTGCGCTTCGACGTGCATGTAGCATGTTCACGGACCAATAGAATACTCAGCATTCAATGCGAGTCACACAGGAAGTCGATACAACCCATTGGCCACCATCTCAGATGACGTCATAATCCATATACCGACATGTATCTAATCAGCTTCGGACCGCGTTATAGCCACTGTGGGGTAGCCACAAAGCAGTTGTAATGAGTTTTAAGTAAGACCGTGCTTTGAAGTGAATCTCACACAGAATATGTAATTGAAACATCCCAGATTTAGATCTGACACCTCTTTTAAGTAATGTCCTATATCGCCGTAACGTCCAGTCGTGCCCGGCGAGTCGCCCCAGTCGTATGCATATTTCACGACCAGCCCAAAGGCGCGGACTGTTTTGAACAAGTCGTGTACTAAAGGATTCACGGTGACTCTTGTAAATAATAAAAATAAAATGTTACGCCACTTTTTGACAGTCAAGCTGAGCGTATAGATCACTCGTAACGAACGAGCTGTCTGTATTGTTATCGTCCTTGGTTCGTCAGTACCAGCCGCCGCAGGTTTACTGCAACACTCAGCACTCAATGTGTTGCAGGTTTTCTCCTGATAAGCTGGGCCCGTGTTCTCGAAACTTCTTAACTAAGAACTTCTTATTGAGAAAATATCTCTTCAAAAATGAACATAAGCAGGAACCCAGTTAAGCAAATTCTTAGTACTTGCGAACTTCTTAGGACTTACGAAGTTTCGAGAATACGGGCCCTGATTTGTAAGATGAGAGAAAATGAATAATATAATATTTAAAGCGGCTCAAAAGCACATTTCTAGTTAAACAAAACAACAAAGCGGAAACGCTAAACATTAACCAATAAGTTAATATGGAATTAACGATCAGATGCAAAGTGCAAATATTTTTCTTGGACATAGCAAGTCCCTCCCACACCTACCGCATCTCTACATCAACACGCTGCAATAGTAGCGTCATTGTTCCAGTACAAATGCTTCGCTTTAACGATCTTCTAATTCCATTTCCCATTGTACGCCACCACTCAGAATGCATGTAGACTGTCTGTCTGAAAGATGTCTAGATTGCACCATTGTATTAACGGTAGATTTCTTTTTATGGCAGTCGCCATACAGTACAGCTTCACGATAATAGTATACGTGTACAGTTTTCTCACGTGTTCAAATTAGCATCCACGTGCGTGTTTTGTAACACAGCATAGCCTAAGTTGTTCAAGGCATAGAATACATGCAAGGTAAATTGATCGCTCTTCAGCAGTGCAACGTAATCTGGTTATGAATCTACGGTATCCTAATAGTTAATGGTTTTGTATATCGTGGAAACAATACTGTGACGTCAGAAGTAAGCACTAAATATAGAATGGTCTGAGCTGGCCCCTGATATCCCGGATGACTAAGACAGAAACCAGGACCCAGATACTGACCTAGGGTCATCCTTCTTCTGACCCTAATAATGTATTATTTCGCTGTAGCCGTGCCAAGACCCCGACCCCTATCATATAAAGCTCGCTAAGTGTTTGCCAGACTTCTCAGTGCAAAAAAACAAGCAGGCCATTATTGGATTCGACTGCTTGCAGCGAAATCCTCTGATTGGGTCACGTCCGTGCTGACCGGAAGTGCCCTCACTCCCAGCATTCCGTCCTCCAGCCCCCTAGCGGCTACATAATCAGGGCTATGTACGGGGTATTGATTGTCTCTAATTCTCTAGGCAATCACATGTTTTTTTGTCCAGCGTTTCTTTAGCTGTCTTGCTGGCTCTAGCGTCCATTCCGGGTCCTAGTTAATTTCTCAAGAAATGACACGGATGTCCCACGCAGGATCATACTGATTGACGAGTAATTTCCTCGAGTCGGGTGTTGGTTATCTGCCCATTCCTTCGTCTCAACTGCAGGACAGTAGCCAAATTACTCTCCTCAAGTGACCCATGAATTATTCAACTCTATATCTCAAACCGTCACCGTCATGCGTTTAGATGGAAGTGGCGTGTCTGCCCCTCGAGGAAAGAAGGTAGCTGCTAGGACCCGCAGTTTTCAAAGCGTCCTTTTATAAAATGTCGTAAATTTGAAGACGCGAAAAGAACAGATAGTTTGTATAGCATATTACATTCATCGGTACCAGGGCCCGTAGTCTCGAAACTTCGTAAGTCATAAGAAGTTCGCAAGTACTAAGAATTTGCCAATCTGGTTTTCTACGTATGTCAATTTTAAATTGATATTTTCTGACTAAGAAGTTCTTAAGCTGCGAAGTTTCGAGAATGTGGACCCAGATTACAAAATCGTATGAATGTAGATCTAGTAAAAGAAGCTTGGGAAGATTACATTATGTTTTTGTTAATTTGCGTGTACTTCATAATAATAGTTTGATTATTATATTATAAATAATACACAATAATAAAGCGAGGCTTTATATAGGCATACACCCTAGGGAATACTGAACAGAATGTACTTTCAATGCATTTGGAGTTTTGGTAACGGATACTTTCAATGTTAAGTAAGCAAATTCGCTTTATGTTTCAACGCAACACCACTATATGGGGGGTATAGCAGGCCACATACTATATAAAGCCACGTAACACTGTTCCACGGATCACCAGACAAATCCCAGTATAAAAGCGCTACCGGAAACATAATTTAGACTATTGCATGCTGGTCCTAGCAAATGTCCTTTAAGAAAGTTTTCAAGTCTTTTTAGAAGTAAACACACACCAAGGGATTGACGCAAACTGCAAATAAGTAATTAACTTAAGCTACCATAGCAAGTTCAATTTCTTTTTCTGTCGTTGCTTGTGAATGACCGACAAAAAAATACAGAGAGGAAAAAAAATACGTTTCAGTGATATGAGCCCTGGTCTTGAGTTTAAGAGTAACTAAGTAAGCTGTGTCTGATTAAACCATTTTTTTCTGCCCTATTTCCCTTGACCACATCCCTGGCGGTTGAGCTGCCGGTTCCGAGCTAATCACCCTTCCGCAACATAGCCATTCCCCTCCAAGGGCTGACGGTAATCAACGCTAACCAGTTTTTTAGGGTCAGGCGGGAATCGCCTCTTGCTCTTCAT
Organism: Lepetodrilus fucensis; assembly: GCA_032361325.1. NCBI lineage: Eukaryota > Metazoa > Mollusca > Gastropoda > Lepetellida > Lepetodrilidae > Lepetodrilus > Lepetodrilus fucensis. The sequence continues at coordinate 10,190 of JAUTBV010114678.1, forward strand.
TACGTCTTACCACGGAGAAGATCCGTTGTTTGTTCGCCAGTCATCAGCCCGATTGCCCCCACCATTGACCCCGCGAAACAGACACGTTTTTTTTCTTCTATTTTGTTCGAAAAGTTCAGGGTTAAAATAAAAAGGGTATCAACTGCTTCGGAAATATGGGTGATTTGCTAAAGTGCAAGCATAATCTTTGCGAATACTTTCGCAAAATGAAAATAAGCTCCACAGTTGGTAATATAAGATACGAACAATGGCGTCCGCAGATTCGTGAGCTTGGTCCTGTCTGGTATATGATGGGAGAGGTTGGAAGACACAGAGAAGTACAGTGGGTAGCGCTGTATCGACTAATTACCGTCAGGTTTCCTCCCATCATAAGCATACAGTTTCTCATTGCTGCAATTAATTTTAACACTACCCAAGTTTCTTATGATACTATGTCTGAGGGAAGCCACTGAGAGGTACTTTAAAACTTTCAATTCATATCAAATTTCAATGTACGTATTACTTAGTTTGCAAACTATCGATGGCATTACCGAGCTAACGGTCCTTGGGAACTATATAATATGATATGAAGACTATTCCTCCCATTTTCGTAACGGCTATTAATCCAATTCAACATGTTTGCAATGGACTGCTTAGCTTTTGACGAGAACTTGTTTAGTACCTGTTATTTTGTGTCCAGGGACCAGTTGGTACACTGCGCATACGCGTGCGAGGTTCCGTTTGACCAGGTAATGTCTCTCTGTACTAGTATTATCTTATGTGTGTTGAAAGTATTAATGGTTGATTTACGTTGCGAAGTATCATATAATTCGCTACGACATTCACTGAACCCAAACGCCCTATTAGGGGGACAGGGGTCCGTTCCGCGGGAAAATCGTAACGTTAAGAGAGTTGTAAAGTACAGTACCGGTACGTTAACGTAGAGTTGTTGAGGAGCTACGACTCTTGTAGTAGTACTATCGTTCTGTGGAACGGGGGCCAGTATCGCATCTTGATATCTAAACCCAATCATGTTAATAATATGTAATGGTAGATACATATATAAATATTGATACACGTGTTTCTTTTAGTATCTTTTAAATACCAAATGCACATGTTGTTTACACGACCATGAATCGCTGCACTTCAATTTTTTATATTTTTTTATATTGTTTATGCGAAATTTCAGAACAAAATTGGGTTAGAATATTAGATTATTCTTCTAATAGCATATTATAATTTAAAAAAAATGTAATATGTAGTTGTTGCAACTGCGATATCTTCGTTTGGTATGCAAACAAATACTTCCACAAGTAAACTGTGCACCACACGCTGATTCGCATATGAGCCATCTCATATTTAATCTATAGATACACGACGTTACAAATCCGACACAGAAATGAGCTCAGATTCCTATATGAGCATATCGTTTGTCCCTACTGCCTATAAAGCGACATATGAGTTTTGTCACGTTCCGATGGAGCATAAAGTCTCCAGTGGTCGAGATTCCTATTGAAACTAGGAATTAATTTCTCTGGACGCTGAAGTGCGTGTGGCTTGTCTACTTGAGATCCTTAGCTGCTTCTTGTGATGTTTGAAGAAACACTTGACTTCGCTCCTTCCACAGCAATGCGTTGACCAACAGACGACATGTGTTTTGGCGTGACTCGAGTGTCGTTTGGTTCGAACCTCTTGAGGGCGTGGCTTCCCAGCCGGACGAAGGGTGTCCGGACCACCTCTCATGACACAACTTATAAGTCGTGAATAACTTCTGGCGTAACGCAAGCTCGTAACGCCAAATGATCACTTACCGATACCTTATATTTCCGCCATCTAGAAAATGTACGTCTCAATGACTGAATTGGGGCCAATGGTGCGAGCTGAGAGTGGGTTTGATTGCCGGAACGTGTGATGCCATCAAGTGGTCTCCTTCTAGAGCTTGCGACGTCCGCCTATACATGTACACTGCAGTGGTCTGCGCTTCCGTAGTGACCTTTAAAAACCACTTCGTATAGAAACAACATGATACTATGAAGAGGTCAGCGGCAGTTGATTCGTTTTTAATAGACACAGAGAGACAGACATCAGTCATCAGACAGACAGACATACAGAAAGACAGACAGACATACACAAATTAGACAGACAGACAGAAAGACAGACAGACAGGCAAGCAAACAGGCAGACAAACAGGCAAGCAAACAGGCAGACGGACAGACAGGCAAGCAAACAGGCAGAAGGACAGACAGACAGGCAAGCAAACAGGCAGACAAACAGGCACGCAAACAGGCAGACGGACATACAGACAGGCAATCAAACAGGCAGACAAACAGGCACGCAAACAGACAGACGGACAGACAGACAGGCAAGCAAACAGGCAGACAAACAGGCAGAAGGACAGACAGACGGCAAGCAAACAGGCAGACGGACAGACAGACAGGCAAGCAAACAGGCAGAAGGACAGACAGACAGAAAGACAGACATACATCAGACAGACAGAAAGACAGATAACAGAAAGAAAGACAGACAGACATACATATATCAGACAAACAAACAGACAGACAGTCAAACATTAGACAGACAGACAGACAGACAGGCAGGCAGGCAAACAGGCAGGCAGACGGACAGACAGACATGATCGGACCCAAGGTCTAAACTCTCGGAATATGTACAGCTGTTGATCCTGGACCTCGGGTTCGTCAGTACCATGCAGCGGGTGCCGTGACAGCTTTACTACAAAACATAATGAACTACAAGTCGTACAGCCTTCCCGATACGAGCGAAATATTGATTAACACCGGATCTAAACCCCAACACCCAAGTTAACAAAAAACAACAACAATTACTTAACAAATTCTTTTTTTTAATTAAATAACGCATTTTCTATATGTCAAGGTATTCATTTTTCATGCAAGTTTTAGTATTATTTAAATGTAATTTCAATCCTTATATTATGTCCTTATAGCTCGTACTGATGATATGTTATCGTAGCTTGAAGGTAGTGGACAAGCTCTTATGTAAAGGTCCATGCTACTGTCGCATGTCTATACCCCACACTCTAGCAATTAGTCTGTTTCACAGTCAATATGACACAACATCAGATGTGCTACACGCTCTGCATTATCGTTACACTCTACAGATTTGTAACTGTCCAATATTGACAATGTGGAATGCATATTTACATTAAATTAGTTAGATTTTTCTTTCGCAACTGACTCACCAGTACTGGTAACAACATTTACAAGACGTATCACAATATATATTAATATTTGACATAATCACGACATCTGTATTATCCCGTTTCTGACATAATCACGAAAGAAAATTGTGTTTTCGTCCATAATTCTGACATGCTATTTACAAAGTCAGTCCATTAGTTTTAATAACTGACAACATTCTTGTTTGAATCAGACAACCCCCATGTTCTGATACTTACAACTTAGAATAGACCGTTGAGCTGTATTACCTTGTAACTTTTCCGGAATTAATTTAATTTTGAACACTATGTAATAACGTCTGACCCGTAATCCCTTTGGATAACTAAGATAACTAAGCTATCGCAATGGTCGCGGAATGTACTAACCATAACCCCTAACCCTAACCCTAACCCTAACCCTAACCCTAACCCTAACCCTAACCCCAACCCAAACCCTCACCCGAA
>JAUTBV010114689.1:0-13823 GCA_032361325.1 Lepetodrilus fucensis
AGAATGAGAGAAGAGGCGGGGTTCGAGAGAAAGAGAACATGGAGAGAGAAAATAGTGAGAGAGAGAGAAATATATATATATATATATATATATATATAGAGAGAGAGAGAGAGAGAAGGCTAAGAGAGAGTGAGAGAAGCTAGGGGGGGGGGGGGTAGACCAGCTGACAGGGAGACAGAAAGAGGGGGAAGGGGTGCAGAGAAAGACCGAGAAAGACTACTGTGGATATATTGCACGGATTTACAGCACTGACTGACGTAGAAATGCCCTGTGTAGGCTTGTAAACATGCTACAGTAGACATCAATAAGAGTTTAGGATCCTGGCGCGTCTAGTTCTGACCAACCTGCGTAATATAAAATTGTTTATCGGTTCATGATATCCAGTCACGCTTGGTTGACAAGCGTGATGATTCGTTGAAAGTCTTAAAACGTCCCATTTTGCATTGCGTCATGTGATTTATTTCTTTTTAGCGTTAGCGTTTGGATATCAATGTTTCAAACTGGATACTTCCTTTTGGACGTCAGTATTATGTGATCGAATTGTAACTTCAGGAATATCGTTTCAAAGCTCTCTAGATTACGTTGTATTTATGCAATACTGCAAAGTCATAGCTTACAATTGATAAGGGTACACGTCTATTAAGGGTTGTCAATTGAAATGTCAGCAGTACTAGTTTAAAGGTATTCGTTATGACCACGGATTAGTGAGGATATGACGATAAGCTGGTAAATACCATCCAAAGTTTGTCACCGAGCATTGGAGAATGCCTGAATACCTTAATGCCCCGATCGAGTATATCACCATTTCGTGTTATCAGTATGCGTCGTTCCAACTTCCAGGTTGTTTCTGATTTCACTTCGAAACTGATAAGTCCATATTTGGCCTGACTTATGATAAAAGGAAGCATTTCAGGTGCATTGTTCGTATACGATGTTATAAATGCATAGGGCAAACTGGAGAGTGGTGTAGCGCCCAACCTTCCGGACCATTACCATGGCCATCTTACATCTAATTGAGATTAGAACCCGACCAAGTCGATGCATGGTGATGACTTGACTCTTATCTACTACTAATATATGGTCTGCCATGTACACCCCTTGGTAATAGTTTGTTCCCTTATAACGCTGGCCATTTATCACATGGACTATAACCACGATAACTGTCATGGAGTACACCGTCCATTGAATCGTATAAGATGTCCACCCAAGCGTGGCGTCGTATATTAACTTGGTATTACATTTACAACTGCTGGGAGTTATCTACGGTACACTATGGTATAATACAATGAACGTATGACGTGCGTTTTGTTCAGATTAAGAAACAATTCATTGCGTATCAATCTGGCGCGTGTTCATGAACCCGCGTTATACCGAGGTATCTTAAATGAAGTCACGAACATGGCCGAAGGTCATGATAACCGTAACAGTGTTTATTTTGCTAGAGGTTTAACTCTTACCTTCACATATCCTCACATAGCGTTTTAAAAGAGATGCAGTAACATTAATTAATTAACTAAATAACTATTATATGCGTTTACTAACAAACAGGGTATCGTTTCTTGAAGCTCTCTTAGCCGCTAAGGGACCATAACACTCTCTTAGTAGTGTATTAGCTAAGAGAGCTTCGAGAAACGATACCCAGTGTTATAGTTATATTATAGTCTAAATATGCATGGCTAACCATTACACTTTTGGAAATAATCTTCTCATGAGAATACTAGTGGCAATGGGATGTTCTGCATGCTTTGATTACATACTTGTATAGCATGCACGAACAATTAGCTACACTAGTTTTAAATCTGAAATGGTACAGTATGTCTTTACCAATTTCATTGTTTTATTTTTCAGAAACCACAGTATAGTACACCAGAGTGGACAGTCCACCACAACAACAACCAACAACGCGATTCCTGTTCGCCCCAAGATTCGGCTTTACATTCCGATCCACAGTCGTCGGGAAATGACCGTGGTGATGATCTTGGATCCTCTGAAGATGACGTCACCGAAGACATCACGAGCAGGCACAGCACCACGAGAACTGCAAGTTTCGAGGAGGTGCTGGAAGGGTTGCTGTCTTTGGGCAAACGTCAAACAAAACCTTCCGTAAGTGCATCAACTTTCGTAGAAGACGACAATTGTGTGTGCTCAAATGTGCAAATTGACGTGCTCCCAGGACGAGTAGGTCGTGACAAGGATGGAGAACTCATTGAGGGTGAAAGCTCAAAGTTAACGCTTTCCGTTCCCTGCAGCAATCCTGAATGTTCCAAAGTAGTCCTCGTCCGCGATAGGAAGACCTACAAGTTGTGTCAATACTGTTACACGTACTATTGCAGCAGATCGTGTCGGAAAACCGATTCAGATGCGCATGCGTCTCGCTGCCACAGTAGTAAAGTGACCAGTATTTGCAAGAAAATCATCATGACTGTGAACAAGGACCCAGACCTCCAGTATAGATATTCTCAACTCGCCAAAGCTGGATACAAAAGCCACGGCCATGGATGCATGCTGTTGACCATACCCGATCTGTATAACGGCGAGCGGTTCCTCAACAGCCCGCTCAGCTCAAAACATTGCCCACATTTCGTAAGACAGACCGATCTTTCATTGGAGGTGCTAGGACCGGCTTTGCCCGCTGTGTCCAAAGTGTGTTCCGAATACTGTCCGACGTTGAAGTACGTGTTCTGTGTTTCTGTAGGAGTGGCCTGTGCCTTGGAACAGATTCCCCCACCCAGAAGTAGAGTGCCTGTGATACGGAAGTGTGCCAAGCTGAGACTCAGTCCAGTTCGTGACCTTGGAACGGAGTACGACTCCAAGGTCATGATGCTCGTGGCAACAAGGGAGGCAACTCATATGGACCATGTCGACGATTCCGGATACGTCATGCCTGGCCCACGTGTTGCACGAGAAGCGAGCTTCATACATATTCAACGAACGTTACGTAATTTGGGTGTTAACATACGTCACGAGTTTCCTGATGCCTACAGGAAACTGATCGACTTTGTTGCAGACGGACGAATGTTTCCGCCACAGGTTATCTCTCTTGTTGACATAACCACGTGCAAGCCTATCACGTGTGTGATTATTCCGGAAGTAGAGTCGGAAATAGAATGGATGCAAACGTTAGAACTGAACCCGGACTTTGATCCAACAGTTGATGAAAGTCGCTATATGTCCCCAATATCTCCTTAACCTCTCATCAACGTCTGCTGTATACCATATTTGAAAAACAAAAACAAAACGTTGAATTATTGCCTGTGTTATTCATTAAGGTGTGTGAGACATTTGAATTCATTAGGTTGTGCTTATATTTATATACAAACTAACGGCAAGATTTAGATGGAACATGTATACCCATTTAGCTTTCATGTCGTGTAAATGGTAGAATACTTATGTTGGAACTTTTTTTACTTTTATTTTAAAATGTAGCCCCATGAGAGAAGTACCGAGAGTTGTTGGCATATGTTTTTAATGCGAAAACACGCTTCAATACCTGTATGTTTGTGTTTATCAATATATATTGCATTTTTCATATTTATGATTTATTTTGTTCAAATACTTTAAGGCTTCCACATACAGTTAGAAAAATCGACTCTTATACAGGATATTTAAAAGGGAGATTATTTTACTCAAAATGGCGATTTTCCTGTAATCAACAATACTCATAGTAATGTAGTTGAAGGCAATTTATATATGTGTCGTTTCGCATTGAAATTATGTATTTTACAATGAAATTATGGTTGTGCTATCATAGCAATATAATATATCTCAATATGATTAGTTCGCTGGGAAAATGGCTTAAAATGCGTATCAGATATCTGAGATGCTCACCATCATAGGGGACGAATACGGACCAGTTGACCAGAAAAGCAAATGTAATCACATTTAAGTTAACTTGATATTTGTCATTACCTGTCATTTATCAGTGTGTATGATTATGTTTAGTCGAAAGCTGTTAAAATACCTCTGAAAACAACAATCATTGAAACATCTTTAGGTCCATCCTCGAAACATCGGTCACTATGACCACTAAACATCCGTCATATATATTTATTTGACAGAGGTTTAGCGTAGTCATAATGACCTGAGTTTCGAGGATGCTTTTGGTCTTGAAACACGAAAATTTGCTTTGGTGAGAACAATTGTAAATTCTTCCATTCAATATTGCTTGAATTGACAGAGTTGTTCTTCTTTTATGTACTCGAAACCTTCCTGTGTCATGGGAACTGTCGTCGCAAATGGGTGAAAGATTCCCGCAGCGACGTTAAACTCCGTATTCACTCACACACACTCATGGGAACTGAGAACGCATAGATCACGGTCATCGTGTTTCGCCGTTAACCTTCGTATTCCATCGAGTCGCTGACACGTTCTGCGGACAGTAACCGTGTATGCCACACACCTGGACACATATTTGATGATACGTGATGTTTTATCTTTAAAAAAAACATTGTACGGAGTCAATTTTTCCAGCGCTGATTGTCATTTCTTGCCATCAATGTGAATGCAACTTGTCCTCGCTGGTAACACGCGCGTGCAAGATCTGGTCCGGTGTACGACGGGCATTCTTTAAAAAGAAATATCGATTGAAGTTGTTTCCCATGCATTGCGTTGGTATGTGTTTTTACTCAAGTGTATACGAATAGACAAATAACTTGATAGCAATAATATATTTATAACAGAGAAATAAAGGAAAGAAAGTGTGAGAGAGAGAGCGATAATTCTTAATTAGTTTTACTAGTATCTACTCATATTCGTGCCTTATGTTAAAATATGTCCAATATTTAAACGGCAAACCACAACAGTTACTGAACAACTTGCAAATATAATAGTCTAATATGTGTATATCAGTTGAAATGATCCATTGGTTTAAGTATATCTGAATTAGTGGTTGCATTTGGCATTTGACTTGTACAGTTATAATGGAGAAATGATTTGTATATTAATAGAATATTTCAATTGTTAATACGCTACGAATGGCCGTTGCTTCTGAATCCGCGTAGGCATTTGGATTGGACAGAATGTAATTTCCATATAAACGTGAACGATCTTTCTTGTGTTGTTTAAATATGAATTATTTGTCAAATGGGAGTTCCATCATCCTGCTTCGTACGTTGTCATAAATTGTAAAACATATGCATATGCAATTGTACCTACCAATAAGCAATATGGCTTTCCCTGTGTACCATTTATTGTTAATATGTACATATAATAACAAAGATTAATTAATCATAATGATTAATGATGCTAGATTATGAGATTAATTAGGCTACATAACCGCCAACCTCGTGTGAAAAAGATGTTCATTGTCTGTTTTTATTTCTGTGCAAGTTTTCCCCCATCAACTATTAAAAATATCATGTTTCTCTGTATCGTTTTGGCATTTGTGTTATTCTGGTTTAATAATCTTTCGTTGGGAGATATTCAAATATGTCCTAAACAGCAGTTAGATCGCACCGGTTTATATTTGTTTTGTCTGGTAATTTTAATTTAATATTAATATTTGGGCTTAGACCCGATTTCAAGATTGTTTCACTTACAGCACGGCTTTTCACTTTATGGAAGAAGGAAACATGGAACATTCGTAACACTGAATGTTGCAGTAAACCTGAAAGCACTGGCTGGTAATGGTAGACCAAGCACATTGCGCGCTAATTAAACACAGAGCCAAGCATCTTTAGTTAATACAGGTATTGGAATTGACGTGATTGTACTATAATGTTCATGTTCATGAGTGGCAGAATCCTGATATCTATTGAATTAGCTAATGTGCTCTCGGTAGGTTTCATAGTTTGCCTGACAAGTTATTAAGAAGCACTTGTCGTCCAATGTTTACCAGAGTTGCTTCCAGCAGAAACGATTAACGGATATCCTTAATATCTGGATCCACGCCTATCTAATATATAGCCTATATATATATATATATATATATACGTTACAGTTAATCTGTATGATCAGGTAATGTGTATAATAACTGATTTTTTCATTGAATTTCAGTTCACTAAGTCAATTTTTAAAAAGCTTGAAATTTCAAAATGATTCCCTTTAATTGCCAGATAGAATGGCATGAGTTTGATTAAATAAAATGAAGATAATATGTACATTTGTATAGGCATTCATACAATTTTGTATGAATAATAATATAAATGCATGCAATTTTGTGTGAATACATATAACAAATCTTAATTTTCTTTCATCAAACTCATGCCATTCTATCTGGCAATTGAAAGGAATCATTTTGTAATTTCAGGCTTTTTAAAAATTGACATAGTGAACTGAAATTGAATGACAAAAATCAGGTATTATACACATTACCTGATTATACAGATTACTAGTAACTGTAACATATATACTCAACAGAACCGATTTGGATATGTAAATTTAGTAATGTCCAAATATCTACAAGTCCCAGGCACTGTTCAAGAACTTGAAGACATTTTGGAACAAGTAATGGCACCAGATTCCTCAAACTATGGTCCAAATGTTGATAGAAAGCTTCCCCGTAAAATATTCTTAAGCCCTTGATTTATTTTGTTGAGTATATTTAGTAGCATCCGAAGCTCTGGCCGGTTCTTCCAATCCCATTATCTCTATAAAAAAAAACCCACTGCACTTGTCCAGTTTGGAAATTGATTCTGGGCAGAGCCATATGGACATGCCATGTCCATTTAGGAGAGACTTTATTAAATTACTGGGAGATGAGATGAGCTAGATTATAGGAATTCCAATTTACTTCTTTGATGAGACAATGCTTGGAGATAACCAGGAACTGAGAGAGAGAGAGAGAGAGAGAGAGAGAGAGAGAGAGAGAGAGAGAGCTAGAGGCATGGTATGCAGCACGTGACGTGACATACCAGATGTATTCCCAATTGTTTTGATGAGAGACATGAAAACATCACTTGGGAATTACCGGCCAGCCAGAATTATCTATATAGCGTAGACGTATATGATATCCAGACCACTCTGTAACAGAATTCATATTTCATATTAGGACTTTATTATACATATAGTATGTTATTTATTCCTGTATAATGCATATTGTACATCTAATATTGTATCCTATTCCTGTAGAATGCGTATTGTATAGAATAACAACAATGTTATTGTATTAGTTGATTAAAAGTAGAAGCATGGAAGGAAGGCGTAGTAAAAGAACAATATATTGTCCATAGATGAGACACATTTGGTCGGAGGAACAGTGCACTTTATCTAGTAGAATCAATATCTCTGCTTCATACACTAGATACCAGAGTATCCTTTCACAAAGCTCCCTTAACCGCTCATCCTCGAAAACCCAGGCCATTATGACTACACTAACCTCCGTCAAATATTGGTTAGTGTAGTCATAATGGCTTGGGTTTTCGAGGATGTTAACCGCTAAGAGACCGTAGATCCGTGGAGCACATTATGCTCTCGTTTGCTTTCTCAGCTCTCTGGAATATGGGATATACTTTGAGTTACAAATTTGTGTTACTTGACCAGCAGAAAATGCATCTCTCTTTCAAGACATTAGATACCGTTCCAACTTAAGGCATTATATTATAACCGCAGCTATCAGTGGATGAATAACGGGTAATGAGTATTCAGTTCTCGCAGCAAATAGCTAGATAATGGAGAGTAATTATCAACTGCATACCACAGAGATCGTGCCATCATGATGTTTACATAATACGTTTTAGTATGTATAATAATTCTGTAATGCATACATACAACACTAGTATTAAACCACAGAGTTATGATATCATTCATACACGTATAATGAAAATTTGTTTCCAATCTTCAGTACAGATGCATACATAAAGATTTTGCCACGGATATCAAGAAAAGGATTGCAATGCATTAGCGATTTAAAAAAAACCCCATTAATATTCATCCTTCTAAAGTACGAAATAGGTCTTAAACTGGTTCCATAACGACCGCGCAGAGCTTTAGCTTTTCATGTAATGCTGGAACCTCGTCTACACTTTAATGCCATCATTGGCTTCGTATATGCACTTCCATGGAGCAATCGACTCTACTCTGGAAGACTACCACTAGTTCCAGTATCCCGTAGGTTAGCCGAGTGTTCCATAGTGGTTGCACGGCCTTGATGACATCGATACAGCCAGTCACATGCACAATTGATTGGCCAGCTGTTAATAGCACACCGGTAGATGTGCACAATAGACTTGAGGATAGTAGCATGGTGCGATGCATACATAGTCTAGCCTCTGAGTCAGCCATAGGCTTACAACTGCTGTTGCTGCTCGTGTAGAAATACGTGAATAACATTCATTAATTTCATATCGATAAATGAAAGCAAGTGCACATGTGTGCAAGTAATGGCATGCATCGCGTAACCCAATATCGTGATATCGTGTCACGATTAACGGTTGCGCACATATCGAGATACCGATATATGCCGTTTTGAAAATAATTATACGATGTTGTTCTTCACTATTATAAGAAAACAAGTCCAAGAAGAATGTTTGTAAGTAGTCCTATGTTGAAATCGTGCCCGTTGCACGACGCTCTTGTAGTGCTACAATAGTTGTAACTGGGCTCCCGCCACAATAGAAAGCGTTGACGTTACAATAGTTGTAGCATACAAGAGCGTCATGCAACTGGCATCTGGTCCCAACATCATTACCTATCGATCTGTTCACACAGTTTTTACGACATTTTTATGTTTATATAATTACCTGTCCTATACTTTTAATACCTTGGTCTATGCCTAGAAGTACCTGTTCAAGGTTTTCTGCAGAATGTCATTACGTTCTTATGATGCACAAACATGTTTAATTATATGCACGTAAGCATAGCATCTCTTACCAATTAAAACATGGCCTGCGCTTCACAAAAGGGGTGTATATTTTTACGCCGGACATAAATCAGGACGTAAATCACGGAGTTACATGTAACTTCGTACTTTAGTTCCTGATTATGCTGATGTATACGTCCAGGGTAAAATATATTATTTATACACCCCTTTCGTGAAACGCAGGTCACGTCGTTAAAACTGTATAATTTCTTACATGGTAACATCTGCACAGTCTCGGAGACTTCATGTCTGGGGTCTCGGAGACGTCATGTCTGGGGTCTCGGAGACGTCATGTCTGGGGTCTCGGAGACTTCACGTCTGGGGTCTCGGAGACTTCACGTCTGGGGTCTCGGAGACTTCACGTCTGGGGTCTCCGCAACCACAGACGTGTAGCGTGTATAACTTGTAAAATACATTAAACACAACTCTCCCATCAAGAAGCGCTGTGCAAGCGAAGGTAACTTTGAGAGAATTGTGTAATGCAAATGTATTTGAGCTTCACGTGTGGTTACGCGTCCATGTTGATGCTGGGAATGTGCCCCGAGTTAAGAAAATTATTTGTTTATTCTCTTTAGAAAAAGAAGGGTCTATTCTAACGGGGAACGTAAACAGTAATACATTTGATAGCTGCCTGTTAGTTCGAGATTGGATGCAAGTACGAGTTGATTACCCCTAGGCTACATCACCAATTTCCAAATCGTAATATAATCCGAGTTTCTATTGTAAATGAAAGGCCGTATAAATACGTATTACTATATCGAAATGTACAAATATTTGAATGACAATATATTTAACCCTTGAAGGTTATATCTAAAGATAGGTATATGGATGTTATTGTTAATGGTTTGAATAATAGGTAATAACTATATATAATAGAATATTGTTGGTGAAGTGCAAAGAGCAATTTTATTCCGAGCATGCAGCGATATGTTGTTTACAGTAACGTCCACAGCAATATACAGGGAATGATCCATGACATATCATATGAACCAAAACCCCATTCCCAACCTGTAATAGCAAGTAACAGCTTATATCATCAGCTGATTGTGAAATGACCTTGCTGAGTAGTCTCTCTCTCTCTCCCTCTCTCTCTCACTCTCACTCTCTCTCTCTCGCACTCTCACTCTCTCTCCCTCTCTCGCACTCTCTCTTCTCCCTTTTTCTCTCGCTCTCTCTCTCTCTCCCTCGCTCTCTCTCCCTCTCCATCTCTCTCCCTATCTCTCTCTCCCCCCTCTCTTTCTCTCTCTCTCTCTCTTCATCAATACGTATTTCATCATTGCAAGTATATTTTATTGAATTAAGTGTACATCATTTTCAATGTCCATATAACATTAAATAGGGCCTACTCAATAATTCCGGATGACAAGGTTTGGGTGTGACCGGACTTGATGAGTTCGCTGGTCAAGAAGTACGCAGTTTCATCTAGGCCAGAACGAACTATTTGATTAGACGGAAAGTTGACAACATATAAAGATATGCTAACATTGTAGAGCTTGCGCTTAAATATTTGACATTGATTGAGAAGGTTCAGGAGGTCACGATAGCCCGGATGTCAGTGTCCGGGATCTTCTCTCCATCATCCACACCTAACCATGGAATGTATAGGTGAATGAAAGTTAACGTTAGTAGGTAATAATTTACGTATTGATGAAGAAACAGAAGCCATGTTTGCTGTCCTTTTGTGGACATGGTATCAACGCACAAGTATACACATGCACTTTGCCACATACACGCGCGCGCACACACAGAGAGAGAGAGAGACAGAGAGAAACAGAGAGAGAGACAGAGAGTAGCCAACATGCACGTACTATACACACATATATTCATACTACCGGTATTACATGAATATATAATTTTACTTGAACTAAAATTTAGCTCATGCAAAAATATAGGCTACGTATTATAATTCAGACACCATGAAGAATGCAGATGCGCATGTTATAAGACAGGAATGAGCTGACATATATAATTGTGCGAAATCATGTCCTGTGCATCCAGTAGATGAACAACAAAAGTCCATGGCCAGCTGCCTACACAGAACGAATCCTATACTATTGTTCACGAAAAATATGGAATTATATATCAGTTTTGATATGTGGTGATTCACACATGATGAATGTGCCATACAACCAGTGTTCGAAATTACCATTGGCCCGCTGGCCCGGCCAATTATCCCAATGCTAAAGGTATCCTAAGGGCCAGTAGAAATTCATATTTTTTTGCAAACATTTGTTATTTGTACCACTATTCGGGCCAGTAGGTTTCCAGCGGTAATTTCGAACACTGCATACAACATTGGGCTATAGTCAAGGCTATTAGTACATCTATATACATGTGCTTATCTTTCATGGTGAATTAACTAATGGAATGCTGGATTGGTGATCATACACTGTAGTTGCCCTTAAGCAATGTTTGGTCAGCTCGATTAACAGTTTCACCGACGTCAACATTGTATAATGATGTGCAGTGTGTATGGGCCATGCTCAAACATGGGTTCAATTAAAAACTCGACAAAAATTTAAACAAAGTTACCGCCGAAAATAACAACAATTTAAATAAACATTCTCAAGTCAGAAAGGTTATTATTTTTAAGTTTGGATTGTACATGTACACGTGTGCGTGAATGACAATATGGATTATTAAACTCTACTTTAAAACATTTTTTCTTTTCAAAACTTAACCAATTACGGTTATAATCGCATTCCTTGATGAGCATATGTTGCCCCACAAAATGCACCGTTGTTACTTTCGCATATTTCTTGTTTTAGTTGCACCTCACAAAAGTGCAGCTTTTAAGACAACGTGTTAGATAAGGCGACTCAAAGCAGCCAGGCATATTTAAGTTTTATCGCCCGTAGTTAGGTCTTATCACCCAAGTAATAACGAAGTCGCCAGGTCCCTTGAACTTACTGCGCGAACACCGCCATTTTGTTTGCTTTCTTTGACATCGCGTGACCTCGCGAAGTTGACGTGATTGAGTTCAACGACGAGTAGAGTGCGCAGTGTAGCAAACTGACAGGTACCCTGTATGTGACAAGACAGTATGGCGAGGAAACTACATTAATATAATTCCAGATATTAATCATAGTTCTCGTCGGGCTCTGGATAATCACAATGAAACCACGTCTGCCTGCATCTATCTGACCAGCATGCCATGCTGTATATATACACGACGTTAAACAATAGAGTGTTAAACTTCACAAGTAGTCCCTCAGACGCGAGGCTTGTTTGTTTTAACGCTGACCTATTGTAAACCTCATCCATTAATGTTAGGAGTCAGCTCAATGCCTGTAGAGATGAAGAAAAGTGAGGTTTTGATGTTGACGTCATTTTACCCAGAGCAAACTGTGCTCTGGTGCCTAGATTATGAAATGTTTGCAGTACTATTTCAGACTAAAGCTGAAGGTTTTAATATTTGCGGAATTGTGGAACTGCGGAACGGCGGAACTGTAAAGCAGCCTGACTTCCAAACTTCAATGGTCTAGTCCATGGCTAAAGTTGGAGTCACGATGTAGGTCTACGTTAGAGTAACTACGCTTCGTCGTACATGATGATCTAATCTGTGTCAGACCCAAATACTCCTATTCAAAATATCACCCTAGATCAGTTGATTACTGTCTAGATTACTGGAGAACAAGGTCTCAGAGGGTAAAGGATTTCAGTTGCTCCTTTCATATAAATATATTACCAATACTATATATTATTGATTTAATATAGTCTGTTGATAGTCTTAGGATGATCCTGCTTTGGTTATAGTTGGAATATTAAGCCATGCCCCGATATTACGAATCCTTCGGAGTGCCATTTAACTCTTAAGCTCAAATGTTTTGTCTGGATTCGTAAACACAACTTTGAATTGAGCATGAACTAGGAAAAATAAAAGATGTCGATAATCTTGTGAGTCAGTCATTATGAGAAATAAACTCTGTTCTCTTCTGTTTTGTTCTGTCATCACAGCGGTGTATTGGATTTGCGGAGATGTATCCACGGAGATGAAGATTCTGCATTGTATTGTCTTTCAGCGTGCACACGGAACTGTTCTAGACTCGCCAAAATAGCATGCTCTTGTTGGGATACGATCTAGGAACTTCTGGTTTTGCAGTCAAATACGTAAACCATTGTTATATGTTCTGCCCTCACGAACAGCAGAAAGGAAGACAAGACGGCACACAGCGGGAATATTTATTTAGGGAGAAGCACCTAGGAGAGGTGAGGGTGGTAGGGGGGGGGGATGTTTGCTATGAGGCAAAGGATAGATTTGCAATGAATATTATGCCTGAAAACGTTCGTGATTGTAAGAAATACGTATTATTACTGAGGATAATATAGCAATAATGGCACACGAATTTGAATATGTCATTTTAAAATATATATAATATATTAAAAGGTATTAAATAAAACATTAAATCAATCAATATCAGTCCACATACTAGGTATTATTTAAAATATAATAATTCAATAGCAATTAATTATGTAAGTAATGATGTTGCGCTCGATATATTTCGACCTGTATAACCCTGCCCCAGTGTATCATTACATACGCCAATCAGGCAGCGTACTATCAATCACTGGGTTTTGATCTCGAGGATGGATTACATCAGGACGAACATGTGTTTTCTTATGATGAATTGTTGAAATTATTTAATCCGTCTTTAGGCACCGGTACCTTAGACATTACTTGCACCATGCTTTACACCATAATCTTCGTATAGGATGATCCGGTCATTTTATTAATTCCAATATTAAATGTAAGTGCTTCACTCCTACGAGTTATTGATATTAGGAAGGCTCTTCACTTCAGACCGTTCAGGGTATTGATTCCCGAAGATTTCATACACCATTAGACCATAGGGCTCTCGTAAGTGCACGATTACCATGTAGAGATCGCCAAGAGAGTGTTTATGGTCTCGTAGTAGATATTCACGAGAGCTTCGAGAAATAATGCCCAGGGGGGCCTATTCTCGAAACGTTCTTACGATCGTACGACAATCTTAACGATTCTTATAGTATGGCTACGAACTGTTCT